>JAJOOO010015518.1:0-22978 GCA_029582685.1 Solanum piurae | reverse complement strand
ATTATCGTTAGTGTATTTGTTATTAATATGTATATGACGATGTTTACGCTATTATATTTAAATTTTGAATTTGTCTCTGATTATGTAGGCGTGGATACGCGGCCGCATCACAAGGTGGTGTAAGAGGTAGTGGGGCTGTTAGAAGCAATGTGATGGAATCAAACAAGACTTCATGGGTACCAGATCCTGTTACTGGTTATTACAGACCAGAAAGTCATGCTAAGGAAATTGATGCTGCTGAGCTTAGAAACATGTTGTTGAAGTACAAACCTAGACAAAATTGAAAAAAAAAAACAATTATAGGATCAAGAATCACGTCTCGAGGAGTAGAGACGAATTCAGGATTTGAATGTTGAAGTTCAATAGTTATATTTTTGGAATTATGAGTTCAAAATGAATTGTTAGTGGAAATATAGTAATTTCTCACATATTATGTTTGTTTTTCGCATAGTAAAAATGTTGAGTTCAGTTGAATACGTTGGACATATATTACATATGTGTCAGAAAGATTTAGGACTCAAATGTTCAACGTTTATGTTTTTACCATTGAATTCATTGTACTTCTGAAAGTATGAGTTCAGGATGTAATGTTAGTGTAATTTCTTACATGTATGTTTGTGTTTGGTAATGAAAATAGTGATTTAATTGAACCTATTGCACCTATATTGCATCTGCCTTTGTTGAGAGGCAGAGGCAGATTCATAATTCAAACGTTAAATGTTTAAATTTTCACTTCTAAATACATTGTACTTTTGAAATTAATAATTTAGAATATAATATTACTGAAATTTATAATAATTTTTCACATGGATACATATCTGTGTGTCATGTAAAGAAATATTGAATTCGTTGAATCTATATTACTTTGACCTATATCACTTTTGATTTCTAGTATTTTTTGTTCTCAAAGAAATAATCTCTAGTATTTTTTGTTCTCAAAGTTAGGTGAAAAAAACCGTTGAAATTGGTCTTGGTTATATACACGGCAAGCAAGAGTAACTGACATATGTACACTGCATTCCCATTAAATAATCGCTGCCATTAAATTTTTTTAACTAAAATCGCTACACGTGAAGCGATTTTTCATTATTTTTTTAAGCAATCCTCGCCTCGGGAATTTTTAATAAAAAAAAATTCACAACAACGATTTTAAAGAAAAAAGAAAAAAAATTGGACCGACAGCGATTTTTATCTTTTTTAAAGGAGTAACGGCGTCAATTTTGTCAGAAGAAAATCGCTCCGTCAGGAGCGATTTGCCCTTTTGGTTAAAAAAAATTAATGTGCCCTTTTGGAATTTTTGGAAACAGGGGAAGTAAAGTCTTGAACGAACGCATCTTTTATATATTCTGTATATTTTGATGGCAAAAAAAAAAAGAAATATATTAATTTTAGGGTTAAGGACCAAATTGATCACAATTTATGATACATAAAGGACCATTTCCATTAAGTCCATATATTAAGGACCATTTTGATCATTTTTTCAGTATTATCTTTGTTGGGATTAATCATAATTTTCAAAATACCTAAAAAAATTCACAAGCGATATCAATATTTTTTTAAAAACAACAAAAATTACTCAAATAAACATCATATTTACTTCTCATCGGTTTTGGTAATACTTAAGGCCTTGTCTCATTGGTTTAATTTAATTTTATGCTTGAAGAGGTTCACTTTATGTTTTAACCTTTATTAATTCTAAAAAAAGTTAAGATGAATAGTATGTCACGTAACGTTGCTTCGTCCCACGTGCATCTACCTCGATTTTCAAATTCATTTTTATTGAATATTATGTCACATCCAGATTAAAACAGATGGTAACAAGGACATGTCACAACATTGAATGATTCTTATGCATAAATTAGTTGAAATAGTAGTGCATCTTCCAATTACTTAAATTATGGTTGCACCTATCACTTTCTTGAATTTGGACAGACGTGTTATAAAAAATAATACATAAACCCCTCATTATTTGATCAAAAACGATCGTCCAGTTTATATTGAATTTAACACTAAAACACCTTCAAATGATAGATAAGACTAATCGGAGGAAAAGAGGTTTTTCTGTGTGTGAATAAATGATTGTCTGCTAATAAACAAAAAAAATATCTATAGTTTTGCCAAACATGATGAATTGAATAGATTACTATATTAAACAATTTTAGGTTTTATATGTTAACAATATGAAATATTCCTTTTTTATTCCATCATATTCCCTTATAAATAAAAGAACATATGTGAAATTCGTATTCTGCAAAATAAAGCACGTAACCTGCTATAAAGTTTAAATTATATATGCCTATATTATAAATCCGTACTAACTAATCCAATGTCAGAATGAACGGCCAGAAATTAATAGCACTCAATAATGATCATTCTTGGCTATTAATTAATTAATATTTTGCCTAATCATCTTCTTGTGTATAAATTAAATTAGTTGAAACAATGGATGTGTATTCAATTACTTTAATATTAGCTTATAGTGCAAATAACTTGAACTCGAAACTTCTAATTAGACATAAAAATGAATATATACTTACCACCAACTTCGAGATCCAACTAATTCGGTTGATCACGCTGAATGAAGTGAAACACTCCCAATCAAAGACCAATTTATTAGCAAGTTCAAATTTGTGCTATTGAAAGATAGAATGAATACTTATTACTTCATTACAATCTTCGATATTACATCAAAATAGGAAAACACCACTTGTTTTCCTCTATGATATTGATAAGAATTTCCTTATAACTTTTCTAGTTCTAGTCATACTATAATAGTGCGGAAAAGTGTTAAATAAGACGAGACCTAAATTGACATGTCATCACAAAACTATATATACTTTCTCTATTCATTTTATTTGTCATGTTTTTTTTCACCAAAAAGGTATTGTATTAACTTTATTTTGAATCAATTATTTTTAATAAGCACGATAACTACAATGGGTCGGAGAGAGTAGTTTATCTTTCATTTTCATTGGTGGCGTGAGCTTTTTTGTGTGTAAATAAGAGAGTGACAAGTGGAATTAATGATGAAAACAGATTCGTTGAATACAAATATACAACGAACACAACATGGAAAAACATTCAACATATGAATAAAAAAAATAGATAGTTGAACCATGACGTGCACAACTTGTCCACAATAATCTAAATTATAATATCTAGAATATTAGACACTTAATTATTGTTGTTTCTTGTACTCTGCTAACACTAATTAATACTAGTGATTTCTTTTCACTTGTCTAAGTCTAATGAACAAAGTTATCTGATATCAGTTGTACTGATAAGAGGTAGCAAGTATTACATAAAATTAATTAAAGTACGTAAAATTTAACTCAAACCTACAATTATCAACAAACACGTATTTGAGCATTAAATCAAGGTTCATCAATCGCAAGTCTGAATAAAAGAAGAAAGTTATAATAGGTCAAACTAGTGTGAAAATAGTATAATTAAACTACTACGAATTCCTTAAATCTTATACATACAACTATTTGTAATTAATTAGAATTAAGGCGTAATTAATTAATCGATAATTGAAGATGCAATGAAGAGCAATAGTGACAGCTAGCTTTTATCTTGTCCACTACTATAGTCTGGTATATTATTATATTAGCGTTATTGGTTCTTATAGAAAAAAGACAAAATGCATTGCTTATATTTTTATTTATGTTATATGAAGAAAATAGATGATGCACGTTACGTTTTGTCCTAATTCCCCTAACTTTTAACTTTAGATATACTATCAAACAAAAATACCAACTTTTCCATGCACCAATATTAGCTCTAAGATAAAAACAATAAAATAGCATTGTAGCTAAATTCAAACTCAGGTCTCATGGGTGCTTTCCCTAGCATGTACCAGCAGCACAATGAAAAACCTACTCTTCATGGGTACACGGTTAATTATATCCTAATTTATGTCCATTTCTCAAAATAGATATACACATATACACATGATTTTTATGAAGTTAACGGGCGCACGTGCACCCCTTCTGTATACAAGCTTATTTATTCTTAAAATTCAAAAAGAAAAAAATTGAACCAACTACAAGTATGCATTATAGCATATGGTGCATATGCCAATTGAGGTTGGTAACCTCTCTGGCATGAAGTGCTTTACCTTGAAAGTGAATTTTCAATGAGGTAGTTCTGGAGCCCGATAGCACCGGAACTAAACTCGGTGACAAGAGTTGTAACAATAAACGATACTGCTTACACAAAATTCTGCGTACACCACTATTAGACTCTAGGAGGAAGACACAAGAAGCTTTTAGCTTTTGCCTAACATCCTCGTTAACACAATACAATCCACATTTATAACGAGGGCATTTCTCAAAGCAACATCAATTTTGAATAGAAAGTATAGTTCTGGAATCCCATAGCCCCAGAACTAAACCCTGTGACAAGACGAGTTGTAACAATAAACAAACAGTACTATATGCATAAAATTATGTGTACACCACTGCAAGAGTACTCTACGAGGAAGACACGAGGAGCTTTTGTCTGAACCCCCCATCACCCTCGTTAACACAATGCAATCCACATTCACAACGAGGGCATTTGTCAAAGCTCTTAATAGGAAAATTTGCAGAAGTAAATCCAACAGAGAATTGGAGATTGTCATCTCTTCTCATAACCTCAACAATGTTAACCCATAGAAATACAACTTTAACAGTAACACCACTCAATTTCATTAGCCTCCCTTTTGATATAACTCCTTTTATCACAGGCTTATAATATAGCTCATATGAACTCAACATGAACTTACATGAGCCATTGAGATACGCCGAGAATTCGCCTGTTTTCGAGTTCAACTCATAGCCTATCACCCCTGTAGGAAGAATGCCAATTGGGAAGTCATAGTGTTGAAGCTCTTCATAGGCTGATGTCTTCTCATTGGCTGAAACAACAACAGAAAGGAAGAAGAGGAACAAGAATATGGTTGCTAAAGACATTTGTATTTCTTGAATTTGAAAGGAAAAAAAGTTAATGGTTTATAGATGATTAATTCATGGGTAATGGCTTGTTAGTGTTAATTGCTTTGGCTAGTTGGCCACATGCAAATTGATTCTCTACCAATTTAACAATTCTTTCTAAAGAGGAAGTTGCTAGGATAATGCCAATTGTTGTAAGAAATTCATGACTAAAGGACAAGACAAGTAAGCACATAAAACATACTTAACATGACTTATAAGCTTCCTCAATTATAATGTTTTTGAACAACAGTTATCCATCCCCAGACCCACTTGTAGAATTATACGGAGTATGTTGTTGTTGTTGTTTCATAACGGTCAATGTCATGTTCATCTATTTCACCAAGTACCTACTACTTCCACCAGCACAAGTATTGAATAACTGGTTTTACTCTACCTCAAAATTCACCTTTTCCAAACCATGTCCATAAGGTTTTTTCATACCAGTTCCTTCTACCTATACCACAGTTGAAACATTTAAGGAAAATTTGGTATCTTTCTGGTCAATAGTGGAGTACTGTCGACTCAGATAGCAGTAACCTAGATCTATGTCTCCAGAGAAGGTATGAGGGTATTCTAAAAACTCAGAGATGGTTGTAGCATGAATCATTTAGCAACACATCTCCTAGAGAAGCGGTTGAACAACTGTGAGCCGGGCCACTATTTCCTGGAGAACAGCAGGAGACACAGATTCGATATAGTAACTAAAGTTCATTTTCTATGAAAACTTAAAGCAGATAGAAAAAATTACTTGATGAAATTACAAATAACACCACAATTTTGGAGATAACTACATAAAAATCCTACAAATAGTAAAAAAGTTACAAATCTAGGAATATTATTGCCTTTACCACTCAATCAAGCATTCACAGTCATTAGAGAAGAAATTTCAAGGAAAAGGTGATCATAGTGAAAGTCATCATTGAGCTTAAAATTGAATGTGCAAGTATGGAGTCTGTTAATTTTACCAAGTCAATTTAATCTATATTGGTCCCCTCCCATACTCCACTTTTGTTAAGACCAAAAAACACACAGGGGAGAAGTCAGGATTTTTCACTGAGGGGGTGTCAAAATATAAAGAAGTAAACACACAAAGAAGTCAAGGGGATTGAGCATATAGTATATTACAACAGCAACATATACTCCTACCTCAAAGCTAGAGAAGATGTTTCCATGAACATATAGTATATTATACATTAAAAACTAAATTGACACCCCTTGGACAAGAGTGGCTCCGCCACTAAACACAAAAACGGTTGTAAGCGTCTAAAAGCAGATGCTGTTCGACTCCGACAAAGAAGAAAACCAAAAAATGGAAATTGTTGATTGACAGGTAAAAACACAAACTTCACCTGAATTACATGTATATTTAATGCAGCGATCAGCACCATCTTCCTTTTCATCTTTATCCATTTGAAGCCAACTCTATCCATGAAACTTTATACAACACATAACTGCAGTCTCCGTCACTATGATTCCGTTAGGTGAATGATACATACAGATCAAGCAACTAGAGTTGTGTGGGTAAATTCCAACTAGCACGAGAATTTACAACGACATTGCACAAATATCTGACATATGAACTGCGTATTAAAATGATATGTTGTTGTCATCATCACAATCTTACAAAAGCGACTTGGCCTGCTTAACTTGCGCACCCTGCAAACATACGGAACTCCTTGGTTAGCAAAAGACCAATCTTCATTTATGTGTTACAACACTGACATTTAAAAAAATAAAAAACTGGAACCCATTTTTGTGATCAGAACTTAGCTCCAAAAGAAAGCAATCAAAGGATGTTGGTCCACTAACGTGCATGCAGTTTTCTGATTCTGTAGTTAGGACCAACTAGAATATAGGTCTTATTTATTACTCCCTCCGTTTCAATTTGATTGTCCTGTTTTGACTTGGCATGGAGTTTAAGAAAGTATAGAAGATTTTTGTACCTTGTGGTCTTAAATTAAAGATATGGAAAATGTACCAAAATGCCTTATAATCTTGTGGTCTTAAGCATGTCATGTGGAAAGTTAAAATTAAAGAGTTGCCAAAACAGGAAATAGGCATTCTTTTTTAAATGGGTAAAAAAAAAGGGAAGTAGGACAAATAATTTGAAATGGAGAGAGTATCAAATTGATCCTGTTGTCAGTTGTCAGCAACACGTGATGCAATTTGTCAAACAAATAGTGTTTGTGAATCCACTTTTTCGGAGTTGTTACATTTCAGTAGTTCAAGAAAATTAACATTTCTCACCAAAGAACTTCTCTTGGAAGCTCGTTCGACTAAGTATGCACAAGGCTTGAAAAACTCTCCATACTCCTTCGACCATTCTTCCAGTTTTGAACAAATATATTTGGAGCCAACAGAGTGAGACCAAAAAATTATGCCTCCCCTGATTTTCATCAACATATACAATAAGTGTATGAATCATTGCCATGGCAAAGATGATTTCTAAGCAAAAATACCTGTATCCGGGGAATCCCATACCCAAAACTGAAGCAACATCAAGATCAGAGGATTTCACTATAATTGCCTCTGATATCATGCGACATGCTTCATTCAGTACAGGGAAAAGAATCATCTCAACAATTTCTCCATCAGACAACATTGCCAACTGTACCAAGTTGATTGTTCAGACGTGCACTAAGTCATAAATTGATAGATAGAAAGGAAGCATTCAACGACCTTTCCAAAAATATATTTTGTTCATATGATATATGGTAAATGCATTATATGCGCTCCAACTACAATTTGAATCATTTATCAAATCTACAATCATGAAAGAACAGATAGACAACAAATAAACACCGGTTGAACTGTTTGCAAGGGACCAATTAGAGGAAGAATCTATTTGTCTGTATAAAGAGGAGACATAAGCCCGGTGATGTGGCACGTCTCTTACATTAGAATGATCATTTATCTAGTTACTCTTCTTTTTTTTGCATTTTACAAATTAAGAAGGCACCAATTAAGAATCCTGTATGTGATTACAAAAACAAACATCAAAATACACTTCCCTTCTCAAAAGTTGTGCCATTTCGAGAATTAACTGAATGATAAATAGTCTTAGTGTCATTATCGTTCTTTTTTTTATTCTTGTTGATTACCATATCTTGGTGTTCTGCTTTATGGTTATATCGTGAACATTATTTATGTGTTCTATTTTTTCCAAAGCCAAATAGTACATAGCAATAAGCCGCATACTTTCTTCAAGATAAGTTCAGTCGGAAGATTACTAGAGAACTTTCAATAGAAGGATCAAAAAGACAGTTAACTGAGAGAAAGAGAGAGAGAGAGAAGACCTTTGATTTAATGGTGATACCAGACATACTTCTCGCCATTTCTATATATTTTGATATTTCGGGATCTGGGCTTGCCTCTTCCTTGTCATTGTATGTGTAGAAGCCTTGGCAAGTGTATTTACCTAGAACACATTCCATTGGTGAGAAATTCAAGAAAATCTGATGATAAATACAATCCAGGTCCTGATGACAAGAAGGAAGTGTACATTACCTGCACGGTTATTTTTCCTCATGATTGGAATCAAATTTGATTTGTAAGATCTATCTGGAAAAGTCTCAAGGAATTTCACATCATGCACAGTTGCAGACTGGAATCCATCTTGATCAAGCATTCTGCAGTTAACATTGCCAACATCACCCAAAAGAAATGTAAGCAACAACAGAAGATGTCTTGCACTCCAAGTGGAACGATATAAGAAAAAATATGCTGAAGATCACATTCATCATTGGTGGAATATCCACATGAGAAATGTGTGTCATATAACCTTTATTTAGTATTTAAAGGAATAAGCTTCTCCTTCTGTATGATCAGATTTTGAATCAACATCCATTAGTTATGGAACATATTGGTAGTTGTATGTTAAACCATAAGGAAACTCATATTTCTTTTATTATGAGTTCGACTGTATGGAGAAACTGAGGGTTCTACTGAAGTGCACAACTCGATCAAATCAATTTCACATGCATAGGATGTTGAATGGAATATGCACCTAAATGGGCCCAATTTCAACCCAAAGCTGGTAAGCGCCTTATCAATCTGATACGCATCAGCACCATGTTCAACAAGAAGCATCGCTGCCTGCAAGTAGGGGAAGCACATACGTCTGACTGCAAAACCTGTACAATTCTGAACTACAATAGGAGTCTTTTGAATCCTCCTTCCAAAGTTCAACAGATCAACAAGCGTTTGAGGGGATGTCCTCTCTGTTCGGACAATTTCCAGGAGATCCATGACAGAGGGTGAGCTGCAGCCAAGTAACAAGCAAGCCTTAACTCATTTGTATCAGCAGATATACTAGGATTGCTTGATTCACCTTTACCTAAAAAAGTGGATCCCAACAATCTCACTACATGGTTTCATCCTTTCTCCAATCAAATCTAAGTTGACTATACAAGTAGTTGAAGCAAAAATGCAGTGAGGAGGGCAACACTCATCCAGATCAGCAAAAAGTTGCTGCTTCAAGGAGACAATGTCAGGCACGTCCTATTAATCAAGAAGAAGAAACAAATGAGAAGTCTGCATCTGAGTCAATCTGATGATTATCATTGTCATTTCTACAAGTAATCTGCAACAAACATGTATGGTTCCATTTTCTACTCAGTCTTTATGTATCTGGACAACTCGTCCATTTCAGCCTTTCGTGACTCATGATACTCTTGGAACGGCCATTTTTCATGATAAAACATTAACGTGACTACTAGACAAAGATTAACTCAAAGTTAACACCCGAAAGGACTGGATAAAAGACTGCTTCTCAATACGAGATCAGGGTGCAGTAAGCACAACTGCCTAGCTGATTTTTAGTTCCAAAGATAAGACAACATGCTGAATTTTTTGTCAAGTAGCTCCCTTTGCAATGAACTAAGATTTTCCTCACCACCAACTCTAAGTGAAGATTTCACTAGGACCGAATCGATTGGCCCAAAAATTTCCAGCATCACTGCAAAGTAAAAGTATCAAGATACTTCCGGGATCATCGCCAATTTATGTTTCTATATTTCATCCTAAACATCAGACAGAATATAATAACTTGTGGATAGATAAATCTCTATGAGCTCCAGAGTGACCAAGATCTTCCCAAGGACCAAATAACTACCCAAGACTGTCAAGGTTATCAAAGTACAGCACCAACAACATACCCAGTGTAATTCCACAAAAGGGGTCTGGGGAAGGTAAGATGTACGCAGACCTTACCCTACCTTTGTGGGATAGAAAGGCCGTTTCCGGCAGACCGTCGGAAGGTTATCAACGTACTTTATCAATTATACTAGCATAAAAGAACCCCGTCCTCTGAGTGCTATTTCACAAAACTAAAGGTATATTAGAGGTTAGACAAACATGTGTTTCAATGTGAAAAAAATACATTGAAACTCACTACTTGATCAGGTCTCAACATACCATGACGATCATGGTATTTGACTATTCTACATAACTCATCTGAGACTTCTCTGACGTGCCTTCTACTCTCCCATATTAATGAGAATAATACAGTTTAAAATATTTATTAATTTATGTTTATGCAAGGTACTTTTGAGAAACTTCCTGTTTTACATTTCTATTACATACCAGCATATAGAAGTTCAATATTTTACCATTTGAAATTTGTCTATGAAGCGGTCACTGGTTAGTAACAAAAACTATCTTGAGAAGTTTTGAACTTCTCTTTTAAAGCAAAGAGCCCCTGAACTTTTACATGGATTTGGGTCATTACAACTTTTACATGGATTTGGGTCATTACAACTTTTACATGGATATGGATAAATTTTTGATCGGTTGATGATTATTACTATCTCCAAAAATACGAATCCAGACAAAAGATAACATATATGCTCGTTACGCAGCAGCACACTAGCAAAAACTGTAGCTTCAACTTAGAAAGAAAGGTTAGTGTAGAATATATTTGAATTGACCAAGTGATTCAGTGTAATGCTTTTCAAAAATCGTACAACGACCAACCTCTATGACTAGATCCACATCTTTGAAGTTATCATAGCTCAAAACACCCTTTAAAAGCGTGCACGCTTTTTTATAATGCTCTTGAGTCATTCCTCCTTCCTTAACACGTCCTTCCAAATTGGCTGGAAAAGGAAACAAACATTTTTCAAATGGTAAAACCTTCCTTGAACTAATCTAAGAGTAATTAAGGGGACTACTCAATTACTTCTCACCTTTAACTCTGCCAATGCCATTCTGCAGAGAATTCTGATCTATATACTTCATGATTACATAATAGTTTGCAAGTACCAGCACTGTTGCTATTCCAGAACTCATCAAGCTCCCACCAAGTATAGCAACCTTGTTAATCTTCCTTGGTAGCAGTCCTATATCAGTAATCCCAGGAATCTGAAACAGTAAATGTATAGAACAATCAACAAAGAATACATAGAACAAGAGAATTGCAGCCACAGTAGCAATGTTAAATCATATGGTACAAATGTCAGGAATTGAGCCACAAGAATAGAGAAGAATTAATTGTTATTTGACCTCAAGAATCTCCAAAGCTAGAAAATTGGAAGGACACATTAATTCTGATATGAAAGTGCAATATAAAGCTCAACCTTGATAAATTCTCTACAACAACTTTTCTCCCTTTGAATTTAGAGCATGATGCAGATTATGTTCCTTTGAACCAACAACAAGATTTCTGTTGAGGTTATAACAGTGTTTCATCAAAATAAGGAAATTTAATTTTCTTTTTTCTAAATAAGAGATAAAAGAAGTTTCACTTTCCAATTTAAACAATCCCAGATACATTTACTATATAAATACTCAAGAACACATTACAGCTTTTTGAACCTTTGAAGTGCATAGAAAAGAAGTTTCACTTTCCAATTATAAACAATCCCAGATACTTCGATTATATAAATACTCAAGACCAGGTTAGATCTTTTTGAACCTTTGAAGTGCTTTGTTTCGCAAAGAATACATGCACTAAGCTCCTGCAACTATCAGATTGTCGAAGTTCATGTAAAGCTTCTGCTTCCTGCCAATATAAGACAAGTCATTGCTAATTCCATTTAGCCAACCATAGCAAAGAGAGATCACAAAGAGTATATCACCTTCCATAGTCCATTACGAGGGCCACAAAGAATACCATGTTCAATGACATCAATACAAACCAAGGGATGGATAACATTTGGATTTTGTTTCTGAATCTGAGCTCTGACAGAATTGAGCAATGTCCTAGCTTCTGCCAGAGGTGCTAATCTATCGGTTCTGAAAAGACTGATAGGCCATGGTCTTCGACATTCTAATATATCCAAAGCCCATTGACAAGCTGATCCAAGCAACTGATCTGATGGAGATATAGCATCCACTAGGCTCATATTGCAAGCTTCGTCTCCACTTATCCGCTTTGACGTCTGGAAAACATTTATAAGGGAACCTACTTAGAAAAATCAGGAAATGAAAGCTCCGAAATGATAAATAGCATTCATCTGAGGGAAGTGATGGCTAATGTTGGTTAGGTGAGATCTGCTTGCTTATGAAAAGTGTCGACTGTCTGGTACTTCACTTCACTATAGTCACACTGCTATTTTAAGCATGGATATGTTAAATCCTATCTGTTCTCTTGCTTCTTTTCTCACTGACAAAGAAATGATAGAAAGGCAAAGAAGTCAAGGTAACTTGTTATTCTGCTCAATTTACCCAATTTTTAGCACTATGACAACCCATGACGGAGACTCTGTTACAAGGAAAGACATGTGAAGATGTTGAGGTAACTCAACCATATATTGTATTACTAGATATGTTAAGCGTGAAAAAGTCACCCTAAGACCAAAAATAAAAAGAGGAATCCAAATAAGGTACCAGTATCATTTCAAGAGCCTTTGGAAGGCCAACCAGCCGAGGAAGTCGTTGTGTTCCTGAGATAAATCAAACTTTAGAATAATAATCACATATAACTGTTGGCAAAAGCATCATCATTCTGCCTTAGCAACACAAGTTCCAATATGGTCTACCGTATACACCGCATATTTCACATGAAAGATTCTTTTTAAAAGAACACAATAACAGAAAAGACAGTTGTAGTTCACATAAAAACTTTCTGTGCCAGAGAGAAGGCAAAATAAGGCAGTGTCCAGAAAATACACTGCGCAATTTGTTTCACATGATTAAAGTGTGTACCAATATTTTAAAATTGGTCCATGATGTCTCTAAGCATTTAGACATGCTTTAAGGTTACCCAATTATCTTTTGTCAGAAAACAGAGGTTTCAGTATTCTTTTAAGGATTCTGCAGCTTGGATCATGCTTACTGTTTAAATACCAAGTGTATGTGATATCATATTATCTTACTTCTTTTTTTGCAGTAAAGTGTACAAAATTTTGGGAATTTTTTCCATTAAGTTAAGAGCAAAAATCATTATTTTGACAAGGGATATGAACTCCCATACAATGCATCATGTGTAGCCAGCAAATATCAGGGTATCTCGACGCAGAGAAATTTCATCCTTCTCAGATTCATTCGGCATGAGAAGACTTTAAACAATAATGTATGTCATGTACATGTCAACCAAAAGTTTTACAGTCTCTTATTCATATGAAGTATGAAATGCAACATTTGAAACTAAATGCTCAAAAAGATGGCATTACCTAAATAATGTAAACTAATTTCCAAAATGATAGGGTAATAACTGACCATTTAACACAGTAATATGCAATATCAAACATCAGAACAACAATACAGGATATCTCAATTTTTTTTAAGAATGAACAGGACATAAGATTTGCACAATAACTTCGAATGACACCTAGTCATAATGGAAAAGTAAATAAGTTAATAAAGAAATCCAGAAATCTTCTCCTTATGTTACCTCCAAACCCAGGAAGAATCCCATACTGAAGTTCGGGAAGACCTAATTTTGAGGTAGATGTTGATATGCGAGCATGACAAGCCTAACAAATGCATTAGAACATTCGGTCAGATTCAATCATAGTTAGTAGAATTGAGGGAACTCATTACACCTCAAAAGTTGTTTATTTCTATCAATATTTTATCCACATTATTCCTACTAAATAAGTCGTCTAGTCAGTCACATGCTAAATTTTAACAAAATTAAGAGCCTAAAATCTGAGTCTCTAGATACACCAGTGGCCAACCAATTATGTTGTTTCTGCATAAAAGCCAGAGCAGAACAGAATAGAAGAACACTAACAGAAGCATATATTAGCCTAAAATAAACTATTACACACTCACTAGTGCAATTTCAAATCCCCCTCCCAAAGAAAACCCTTCAACAGCAGCAACAATGGGCTTCCTTGAAGCTGAGATGCAAAAGAAATATGGATTACTATGGTTACCATAAGTCCATGAATAAAACAGAATAAAGGTTATCATAAGACATATACTCTGGGGACTACTAGTAACAGAGGTTTTTCCCACCGCGAATTAGTGGGAAGTTTGTGCTATAGAAAATGATTTTCCCACTCATTCTCCACCGAACAAGCTCGCAGGAAAAATGCATGGTAGGAAACATATTCTCACTGAAATAGTGGGAAACTTCCTATTTTTTCTGTATGAAAATATTACTATTTTTTCTTTTCTCACATATAAAATCAAAATATTTGTGGGGAATAGCCCCTGAACATTTTTGGAAATTTCGATGGGAAAATAGAGATTTTTTAGTAGTGAAGGAATACCTTCCAATGTGTCGGTGATAAAGTCAATTGACATAAAGCCCAGTTCTCTATGTGCTGCATAAAAATAGGGCTTCAAATGAGATGAAACTCGTAACTGAGCACTCTGGAGAGAAACAACTAATCAGATGATGATCTTTCTTACTCTTTCTCTGTTGACTTCCACCAAAAGCTGTAACAACAAATCCTGCTGAGAAGTTTCCTCTTGAACCTGATACATTACAAGTATGTTAATTTTCAACCATTAGAACAAACTGATCTCAGAAAAATGAGAAAAGCCTTAAACATACCAGTTATGACAATTGCCTTCACACTATCTTTGCGTATAGCTTCCTCAATCTTCTCTTTCAAGCTCAATAGCACTAAGAATAACAAAATACAGCAAATGAATAATCTAGAAAACCACGGCAACATCATTTTTCACAAGTAAATTTGCCAACAACAACATACCCTATGTAATCCCACAAGTAGCGTCCGGGAAGAGTAGAGTATATGCAGACCTTACCCCTACCTCATGAAGGTAGAGAGGTTGTTTCGGAATCCTCGGCTCAAGTGCAGCACATCAAAGTAGTTATGAGAAGGGTAAAGACAATGAAGAAAACATAGCAACTAATAAGGAAAGCACTAGAGAGCACTCCACAAGTAAATTTGTCAACGCTAAATAAAGGACCAGCACTTGATCAATCAACTACGCCTCAATCCCAAAATAGTTACCCTTAACCACATAAATCATCTATGTTTATTCTTCTGTATTGACAATTGATATTAAAAAAGAACAATTGAAGTTCATTTATTTACATTCAGTCACTGAGTAAAGCTAATTAATGCAAAAAGGAGTCCACTGCTACTCCGAAGCAGCTTCAAATCTTCTACAAATATGAAAAGAAAATCTGCGGATGCAATGAATTTGCGGTGTGCCCACTACTTTCCGCTTGAACTACACATATACAATTAAATAATGGATAAAACATACACAAACACTCAAACTCGGCCTCAGCTAACAAGTAAGCACTCCAACTTTGAGAGTGCACATCTAGACACCTTAAATAGTCTAAGTTGGCAACTAAGCATTCCAACTAGTCTCCCGAAAGTTAGGTAACACATACAAAATTTTAAGATATTTAAATGATCATTTTGTAAGTTGAAGAGTTCAACTGACACTATGGAGATGAGTTGAAGTGTCTAGATGTGTATGCTTAACTCGGAGTGTTTAATTCTGCTTTTTCGGACAAATTTGAGCATTTGTTTATCTATATGCCTCAAATAATTCCCCAAAAAAGTACTATTTCGCAATCATGGGCTCAAAATTCTGATGCGCCGGTGCCAGCATCGACGTGAATTGGATGAATTAGAAGGTAAGCAGATTAAAAGTTGAAGTGATTGGAAGTATTGTTTGAAGAAAAAAAGTACCGTCAACAGAAAGCAGATTGAGAGGTGGACGATTGATAGTGATAATGGCTACGCCATTTTCTCCGACCTCCGACAGAATTTTCCGGTCCGGCGATTTGCCGTCGTTTGCTCTCTGTTGCTTCTCCATGGATTGCTGCAGTTGTAGTGACGGTAGCTGATATTTTTGTGATTGATAGTACTCCCTCCGTCCATTTTTCATTTTCAAATTAATTTAATTGTTCAATTTTCAAGATTATTTTTTAAAATATTTTTCCAATTTTATTCTTCATTAGGTAGTATTGGAATTAGTGATTAATTAATATTTAGTTATTTTAATCATAAATTTAACAATAATTAATAAGAATAAAAATGAAAAATTAAGTTTAATTTATATCTTAATCTACTTTTATTAAAGATGTGAAACACCTCAAAAAAATAACTTAATATGAAATGGAGGAAATATTGTTTAATGAATATACAGTGAGTGTATATTAACTTCAAAAAATATGGCATAATATATAAAGGGAAAATTTCGTAAATAACTATAGTAGGAAACATAATAGGTCTCCTTAACTATAGTTTAACTATTTACATATCATAGCTATAGTTTAAATAGCTACTATTATTTTTATTTGTATATTTCAGACTTATTCAATCGTTTATACAAATACGGTTCCATTAATTGTGTAACTAATCAGTCGGTAATTAAGGAAAATATTAATATCATAATTTAAGGTCATTAAGTTTAATTAGAATTTGTTACCTAATAGGTTTCCTTCTTCTTCAGGAAACACACAGTTTTCATTAAATTAATTCTATCAAAGCTCTTCAGAAATAGAACGGAAACAAGTGATTTTTCTTGTGGCGTAAAAAACATAAGGTAAACACAACAATCTTTACAGTAAGAGTTATATAATATTCTGAATTCATTCAAATTCTATGTATTTGATGTATTAATTGGTTGCTTTGTGTTTAATTTGCATTGTTGTTGTGTTATACAAGTCGTTTAATTTTACCGATGTATAATAGTATATGATTCAATCAGATCTGCATTGCACGATTCATATGTCTTGAAGGTCGTCAAAAAGTATGCACAACTCATATCAATTATCAATGTCTGGATTCTACGCAAAAAGAGGTTTGGATGTATCTGTGCACCCTAAGTACAAATCCCACTCTGATTTTGATTCATTTGATATTGAGTATGCAAAAGACATACCTCAACAACTAGAAGGAAGTCTGTAAGTATTTTTGTATCGATTTATCTTTGATTTATACAACATTAGAAAACATCTAATAAGATATTTTACTTTTTGTATATAGGGATTGTGGTGTTTTTGTATCGTCTTATGTGGAGTATTTGAACTACCGTAATGGTATTCTGACAGATCCTTTTGATACAAAGTTAATGTGCATCAGATACGCTGCACTTTTGTGGGATTATATGAACAGAAAGATTCAATTTGATGCAATTAGCGATAGTGAAGATCCACAAAAGTCTACCAGAAATCGTTCAGATGTTGACAGTAGTGAAAGAATCACAATCCATTAACATATTTTAGTTCATGTCCTCAACTTTTTTGTTTTATCTGAACATGTTTAGAATTTTTGGGAATTTTTTGATTGTTTTCCGTTTTATTGTAAGGAAATATTGTTTATTCGAAGTTTTATCCGAAGTTGTATAATAAGTTGTCAACAATTAGTCAATTATATACATTTGTTGACTTAAAATATATAACGAATTGTATAAAATATATAAAATTAGTTATTATACACAGTTGTTCACTTAAAATACATAAATATTTGTATAAAATATGTTTAATGTATAGTTCAATCAGTAACATACACAAATTTATACAAGTGATCGTAAATTACTCGATTATACCCATTTGTTGACTTAAAATACATAACGACTTGTATAAAATTTATATAATATAGAGTTCACGCCGTAAATTATACAAACTGATATAACTAATAAAAAATTACTCAATTATATACATTTATTGACTTAAAATATATAACGAATTGTATAAAATCGGTATAATGTATAGTACACGCCTTAGCATATACAAACTGCTATAACTAGTCGCAACTTAGTCAATTATACACATTTGTTGATTTAAAATACATAACGATTTGTATAAAATTTATATAATATAAAGTTCACGCTGTAACTTATACAAACAAATATAACTAATAAAAAATTACTCAGTTATATACATTTGTTGACTTACAATATATAACGAATTGTATAAAATTTGTATAATGTATATACAAACTGTTATAACTAGTCACAAATTACTCAATTATACACATTTATTGACTTAACGAATTGTATAAAATTTATATAAGTTATAAAGAATTTCTCAAATATACAAATTTATATAAGTTATAAACGTTCCCATTTGTATAAACAAATATGTATAAACGTTCTCATTTGTATAAACGTTCTCATTTATACTAATTTGTTGACTTAAATTTCATAACGACTTATATAAAATCTGTAGAATACACAAAATTCAATATGTATACATATACAAACTTTCACATTCAGTGTTAATCAGTTGTAGTTTGGTAACTGAATCATTTCCTTCAAAATTCAAATCAAGCAATTTGTTGGGTTGTTCAGTGTCAAATACAAAATTTGACAAATCATCATTGCACTTCAATCTGGTTACAAGTGAAAACTCTCTACGGGTGAAATGCAATGTTGTGCCATTGACATGTACCAAATATTGATCTTTTGAACTATCCTTCAACTCAGCGCTTCTACTCCTCCACTGAGGAGCCGTTCTTGCGAGAAGCAAGGGATATCGTGAACGGTGGGAGGTCACAGAGAATTGACCTATTCATAAAGTGATCCTATGATCGATACATGATATAGACTATCTCATTCTTTATTCTATTCTATTTCTGGAAAGAAAAAAAAGTCTCATTAAGCGCCTAAAAATATGTGCTTGAACATTGCACTTGTGCACAAAAGCGTTTAAGTTGATCTTCAGAAAGTTTCTTTGCCAGATCCTCTATTATATCCACATTCATATAACATTGCATGTGTGGGGCTTCTCTTGGACCTTCATTGACCATAAATTGAACTCCCTAATAAACATCATTAACTTCTTTAGGCAAATAATTGTATTTTTATAACTAACTCAATTCAATTTGTATATACATCTGTTGGTTCTTGATAATGTAATATATACAAATTACTGAATTAACAATTCATCTATTGTGTGATATACAAGTTAAATTACCCATATACAAATCGAAGAAAAAAAATCGAAAATAGGGTAATACCTCAAAATCTTATGCTTCCTCTTTGTCCATTGCAACATAATCATCTTCTCCACTCGTTTTTGAGTCATTTTTACTAGAAGATGTTTCTTGTAATTTTCTTTTTTTAGATTTGGCATAGAACTTGCAATTGCTTCAAAGTCTTGAGTAAAACCCAACGAAAAAGATGGATTTTGTATAGATTCAATTGCATGTAAATGTATACCTCTAGTGATTCTCTTTGATGGAGATTGTTCCTCCGTGACTACATTGGTAGGGATTACTATTCCAATCTATTACAACTTTTGGTTGAAGAACTGTGAAGAAGTTGGGGAGAACGAAAAATTATGCAAATACAAAATAATAAAATTGATGAAGGTATAAAAAATAAAATAAAAAAAATTACTTGGAATTGAATTTGAACGAGGATTAATTTTTATTTTTCAAATTTTGAATTTGATTTGGTTGAGAGATTTGTGGGGATTGAGGGGTTTATGGTGGTTGAGAGAATTAAGGAGCAATTAGGCAAAAGTGGAAGAAAGATATTGAGTGCAAGTTTGTATAAAAGGGTAATTGGGATTCCCACGTCCAATACAAATAAAAAGTGGGACCCATTATAGCCATTTTCTAAACAATAACTCTTTTATATAATTAATTTGAACTATAGTCATATAGCATAATTAAGTAGTAAATGTTAGCTTAGTTATATAATTATCCCATACATAAATAATTCGATCTTATTTCACATTTATGCCCTTCAATTATAATTGTGCACAAATAAACACTTAAATTTGTATAAAGTTAAATAGGTATACACATGAGTCCTACGTGGCATAATACACTAAAAAGACCACATATGACACAAAATGTCATGTAGGATATCACGTAGGACACGTGTGCCTATTTGTTCAACTTTATAAAAGTTCAAGTCTCTACTTGTACACACCCAAAGTTCAAAGGGATAAATATAAGTTTTTTTTTTTTTTAAATTTAAATGTTGGGTGTTGCCCCTTTGATTGAAAGCTAAAAAGAAATGACCCAGGTCCAATAACAAACAACCAAACTAAGAGCCAAAATAACAAAAAAAGAAGAAGGAAAGAACAGAAGCAAATCTCAGACATCACAGCTAAGGTAGCGTCTTCTTCCTCAGTTGTCCTCATCAACTTTCCTAAAAAATGGCCATAAAAACTTTAATTTCCGTTGAATCAGTATTATTGAGTTTGAGTGAATTCCACTTGGACACTTAACCTCTTACAAGTGCCATGAAATCGATCTCCTTGAAAACTTCTTCAGCTCACAATGGGTTCTTGGACATATTTATGTTACTCCTTACTTTTACCATGTTCTCCCCACCTTGGTCATGACTACCTCTCATCTCTTCTTCTCTGTCTCGATCATACTTGTTATGCTTAAAGTTTGTCAAAGCTTCAGCCTATTATGTGATGGATTCATCAATAATTCTAACCTATGGATGTTCTAACTCCGCTTTGACCTAATTTTACCGATGATCCATGAAGTGGTAACATATCTTCATCTGTGTGGTTGAAAATATGAAGCGTGAGAGTGGTGAACTCTTTCACACATACTCATATATTGCATGTCTAGTTCAACTCCCTAAATATGCACTTCGCCTCAGATAATGTTGTTGGGAAAGAAGGTCTTCATGAACTTGGCTCGAAATTGTTTTCATGTGTTGATGGTGCAAAGTCCCTTCCATATTTTTTGTATTCCTTTTGCTTCCACCGTAGCATGACCATCTCCGAGAGGTACAACATAACATTATCGATCTTGTTCTCGTCGCTCTTCACCCGTTGGACTTGAAGTAATTCTCCAAATGTCAAAAGAAATTTTCCACATCTTACGTGTCACGAGCGCCATTGAACATCTATGGCTTGTGAGCCTCAACTTTGACTTTCCTATCTACATTGGACGATGGAAATCCTCTAACTTCAATTTCCCCCTTGAGCACTTTTATCTTGGCCTTCATGTTTCAATTGTGCTTAATGCATTCATGAGCCGACACTCCAAGAGGTGAATATTGTTTCCTTCATCTCATATTTCACATGCTTACACACCTTCAACTCTTTGCAGATGTCCTCAAGAATCTTAAACTTGTCATTGATGTTGCTCAAGCGTTTGCCTAAATCTCCACAATATGCCTTGTTTTATCAACTCTCGCAATCTATCCTATTCCAAGCGTAATGTCTACGAGATGCTTCCCACGTTCATCATCATTCACCTCAATGACCGAATATGAGTGGGATATTAGTGTTTCGCTTGGTGTCGAGGTGTACAACAATTTCTCATTATTCTTAAGATTCATCCTCATTTTTTTGAGTTTCATTCCACCATCTTACTCGACGTTGGTGGTGATAGCAACATTGATGTCTCCCCTATTAGTCATTCTCATAGTATCAACTTTTGCTCTGATACCACTTTGTCGCTAACTTAGATTCACTAAGCATATCGTGTAACACTTGACAACTCACTCACGAATCTTTCAGGAACTTTCAAGCTCAAGTAAGTATTTTAATGTTAAATCGCTAAGAGAATGAAAAAAAACACAAAAGAATTGGTTAAAAAGTTTTTGTATTACTCAAGATTTGAAAAATTTACTTTTCTTGCTTGATAAATTTACAAATGAATGTCCCTCTATTCATACTACTAACTCAGAAAATAATATGTAAATACTCCCTCCATTCCATTTTATGTGGCATTTTTTGGATTTCGAGATTCAAATAAGTCTAACTTTGACCGTAAATTTTTCATAGATCATTTAGACATTTTGAATTATCAATTGTTGTGACTTATAGTACTTTTTAGTTTTTATGTAGTTTACAAATATATAAATTTCATTTCAAAAGAATTAAAGATTTCATGCACAAATTTTTGGTCAAATTTAAACGGTTTACTCTCAAAAAACGAAAAGTGTCACATAAATTGAGACAGAGAGAGTAATAATTATCATGTAAGTCCCTACATATTTTTTTTTAAAAATGTCTCATTATAGAATACTCTACACTACTAGATTGTTCTTAGAACTTTGTGTGTAAATCCATGAAATTCTAACGTCTTCTAAGGAAATACTCCACATATCTCAAGAATATTTCATTAAGAATTATTCTTCTTTCTTCTTATGTAAGCACTCCACACGAGAAATTTTATGTCACATGGCATTTACGTGATGCTTATGTGGCATGATGACGTGGTGGGTAGTTATACTTGACTAAATTTATCATGTAAATCCCTTAGTCAAGCCGGAGCCACTCAAATCATCTAACTCAACGTTACCCAATGTTAATTTGAATTAGTCAATTTTCAATACCAACACGGCACACCTAACAAGAAAATAAAAAATAAAGTTGCATAACAAACTTCATTTTCTTGAACAATTCAAAAAAGGCAATTACTAGTATATATCTTTTTGTTCATCACCTCTTCCAAAAACAAAAAGAAAGCGCATACACAGAACCAGCCATGGAGAATATACAGCACAAAAATCTCTCTGTGAACGGCATAAATATGCACATAGCTGAAATTGGTGAAGGTCCATCAACAATACTATTCCTCCATGGTTTCCCTGAACTGTGGTATACATGGCGTCACCAACTGATTTCACTTTCATCCAAAGGTTACCGCGCAATAGCTCCAGATCTACGTGGCTATGGCGATACAGATTCTCCC
>JAJOOO010015517.1:0-29857 GCA_029582685.1 Solanum piurae | reverse complement strand
ATTTTAATTTCCTTTAATATTTAGTCATGTAACTAATACTTATTAAACTTATTTTAGCATGATTTAGTACTTTTAAATTATGATCATTTTCATTATGACTTGTTAATTTGCAATATTTATTTTACACGATTTCATTATTATTATTATTATTTTTTGGATATTTTAGTGTCATTAATCATATCATTGTTTGTGTTGTATTCTTAAGAAACACCTTAGATAGTTGTATTTTGGTAGGATTGAAGAAATATTTGAAGTACAAGTAAATTATATGTTTGTATGAATACTTTAGAGGAAACACCCGAAAACCCGAAAAATCCGAAAAAATCCGAAAAAACCCGAGGTTGAAAAACCCGAGTTTTATTGGTTTGGTTTGGTTTATAGATTTAAAAATCCGACACAAATGGTTTGATTTAATATTTGAAAAACTCGAACCAACCCGACCATGTACACCCTTAGATCAAGTATACGGTTGTGCATGTACCATCCATCCCCTCAACACTGGATTATGAGCAAAATTCAAAGCCTACTCTAAAATTTTGTAACTTCCAACTGCATATGCTTTTGAAGTAACCAATGTACTTCACAAGATTATAAAATGGCCAATCTTTTTAGTATTGAAATATTGTATATGATGGCCCTTCATTGTCATTTATAACTCTTAAAATAACTAACCTATTAGCCATAATGTCATGTACATTATTATTAATTATACAGTAAAACCTCTATAAATTAATATAGGTGGGATCATAATTTTATTTTATTTTATAGAGATATTATTTAATCGATAAATTAATATTTATTAATTTAAAAAATGGTTTGAGATTTAATGAAGGTTAATTTTGATTATATCAAAATCATTGTATCTTACTAATTTATGTATCATATTTATCGAGTTCACATAAAAAAACTATACATAAAGTACATTAATACATCAAAATCATTGTATCTTACTAATTTATGTATCATATTTATTGAATTGTCACTATCGTACAAACAAAAGAGCATGGATGACAAGTGTGCTTTTTGATGAATATATTCGTTGGCTTGATCACAAAATGCATGGTAGACGAGTTTTGCTTATGGTAGATGCCCATAATAGAATATTGAAGGACTACAAAATGTTGAATTATTTTTCTTGCCACCCAACACGACATCCAAAATTCAACCTTGTGATGCTAAGATAATAAGAGCTTTCAAGATGTATTATCATAACAAAATTTATCGTAGGATATTAGAAGGCTATGAAGTGGGATAAACTGATCCAACAAAGAATAATGTTTTGAATGTTATCAATTTTGCAATCCCTGCTTGGACAACAAATCTTCAACAGGAACAATAACAAATTATTTTCGATACTGTAAAATTCATTCGGAGGATGCAATCTCAAAGAATTTGAATGAACCCACTTGTAAAAACGTCATTCATGAACTTGAGGTCATGACTAATGATCTCGGTTACCACAATAAAATGAATGTCAATAACATGTTGGATTATCCGGGTGAAAGTGATACATGTTCAGAGGTCCAGAGCTTAGAAGAAATTGTGGATACCATTGGAAAAACAATGTTGATGATGAAGTTTAAGATGATACTATACCTTTAGAACTAGTTACACGTAAAGAAACACTTATCGCATCTAGAATTCTTCATAATTTTATGGTGCAGTTCGAAAAGACAACACCAGAGCTCTTAGATGCAATAAGAAAAGTTATTTAATTTATTTATTTATTTGCAATAAGAAAAGTTAGAGATGAACTTCAACTAAATTTAAATTTTAAGAAAAAACAGAACACAATAAAATCATATTTCACTAAATTGTCTTAGATATATTTTTACTTTTAAAGAATTATTAATTTATGATATTAATGGGACTATATATATATAGGGGTCTTTTGGAAATATATTATCTTATTATCTTATCGAAATTGGTGATTTTTTCTATTGGCCCAAGTCGGGATCGAAGAAAAATATTACTTTAGAGAGATTATTAATTTACCGAGTATTAATTTACAGAGGTTTTACTGTATTATTGTCTATAATACCTCTTCATTTCCTCCACAACTTTTAACATGCCATATTTATCATCTATATTACCTTAAAAGTATGAACTCCTAACTTGAATGTTAAATTACTATAATATCCCTAACTTAGGTTGTGACTTTTCTGATAAGTTGTGACTTTTTTTGAAGGGTTGTGATTTTTCGATGAGTTATGACTTTCCAAAGAATTGTGACTTTTTCAATAAGTTTTGACTTTTCCAAAGGGTTATGACTTCTCAATAGGTCATGACTTTTCCGATAAGACACAAAAAATACTTGTTTATACCACCCTTTGTTGACTATAAATAGAGGGGCTTACTCTCATTTTTTTCAACCACAATTTTTTTTAATCATCTAGTCTTCTTCTTCTTCTTGAATTTTAAAAGATTTCGTGTGATTTATTGTCATTAAGTGAGTTCGAATAAGGCTATAAGTGATGTCTTTGCTCTTAGTATATGCTGATTACAGTCGAGTTGTGAGTGGAAAGAAAGATTTATTTTTGGTGAAAACAGAAAATGTACATTTTTATCAGTTTATTACTTGTACATTAGTTGTATGACAACCTAGTGCTGCCTTTTCTGCAATAATTTTATCATATCAAAATTAAATCAGTTGCTAATAGTGGTCCATTTGTAACTTGCTAAGTTCATGGTTGTGGTGTTAAATCTCCTTTGATGATATATTTCAATGTTCTACCAACAATAGAAGAGTTAGGCAAAAATAGGAGAAATTTTATCTTGAGGATTACAGGAAACGTATTTGTCCTTTCTCTTCACTCAATATTTCTCTTGTGTCTCTACGTTGCATTTTGTACCTTCACCTTTTCTCTTCTTTTTTAATAGTTTGTGAAGGAACACACCGTCATTATTATTGTCAAAATGCAGTTGTCTTTAGCTCCCCTTTTGATAGTCATCTTTGATGTTTGAGTGATCTGCCTTGTTTTTTTCCGTCAGAGTTGTTGACTGATGAACTTCTCGATTGGCACTACCGAAAGACCATCAATTTGCATAATATATACATTAGTATGTAATGTTCCAATATATGAAGTTAACATGATGTAGTCTAAATTCATTTTTTTTAAAACATTTTCTCTTGTGATGTAATTATATGCTTCTCAACATCTTTTTCCAAAATTATTAAACTTCTCAAGAGTTAGAGAATTGTCACAATTTATTTTTTTGATGCTCAATACAAAAGAATGACTTTATTTATCAATGTTACTTATGTGATTTAGAATGTTAGGAAGTTTGCTTCATAATAGTTATTCCTATATAAACATTGCCCTTTTGTTTTACTTATTTACTATTTCTTAATAATACAATATTTTAGACGAAGAAAAGTTCATATATATATATATATATATATTTGGGTAGGTATTTGTATTTAAATTAAAGTATTATATATTTCACAAATGTATTATCAAGTTAACAAGATCTTTTAACTTCAAAATATATTATTTTAAATAGTTCCGAGTTCTTTTAAAAAAAAAAAACTAACAACAAATGTGAAAATATGTGAATATATATGAATCATTTTAAAATTATCATTTACAAAATAAATTTTATTTTCAATAGTATGGAATCAACATTTTTATTTTGTCCAGACACTAAATTAAAATATAATAACTATATAAAAATATAGCATTATTAATTAAAAGTCCTATTTATTTATGTTAGTATAAAATTTATTAGAAATACAACTATTGCACACTAATTCTTAGTTATTACTAATTATTGCAAATGTTATTCAAACTCTTTAACATTCTTTAGTTATAAGATTATGAATTCTCATAGTTATTACATTAATTATTTCTATCTTTCATCTTTTCTTATCTTAACTTTTGACCAATAATTTTTCATATTATTATATCACCCCTATATATGTGATAACACAGTGTTGTTATTTTTCTTTGGACGAATCATGCTTTACTGAATAAATTGAAAATTGTTTACAAGTATATGAATTACATCTTTGTTGGGTGTAAGATAAACAGGTGATTATATATATGATTTCACAGATATAATATATTCTTTAATTACAACTTTTAGTTTTTTCGTTAAAAAAAAAGGAAACATTTCTCAGTTAACTATGGACAGTTAGATAACTAACTTTAATTTATTTACACAGTCAATTGAGAAGTCAAATATGAGAGTCAACAACAAGAACATCATTTATTATGTTATAACTTATAAAATAAAAATTATTATACAAAACTTAGTTCTAAAAAACAAAATGTAGTTGTTCTCTTCACATGTTCATATGACATCTGAACAGTTTAACGTGAAATACAAGTGTAAACATATCTGGTTAGATGACAAAAAAAATACACAACAAATATCGTCTACAAGGTAATATTATTGAGATACGGCCAATTACATGATTGAACCTCAACAAATTGAAATAAGTATATGCATTTAACTAATAAATTTTTTCATATACCATCTTCATAAGTTCGCGTGAATAAGAGATATATATGATGATCCACATTGAACATTCACAAAAAAACCTGCAATATTATTTTATGCAAAGCTTATTATTCAAATCTTCGCTTAAATAAGCAATACTATTTACTATAACATATATTTCTGAATTGGTAATCACGTGCAACACAGGTGTCGAAAAACTAGTAATTAAGAAAAATGTAAAAGAGACTTTCGAGTTTTTATAATATTATAGTACATAAATTGAAAATATAGGAAAAATGTAAAAAAGAATATAATAAAAAGATAAATGAATTTCTTGGCTGATAAGAGATGTCACATCACTTTCTTTATGTCTTAGTTAGTTCATAGAGAAAAGACATAAAATTACTATTAAAGTTGTCTCAAATTTTCAAAAAAACATCTTAACTTTGTGGGTGTCCTATTTTTCCATTGAACAATTTAAGAGTGTTATAAATATCTCACTTTTCATCCAACCTCAATTGCAAGAAAAGAAGTGCAATCACGCACCAATTATTGTTTGCCACGTATTAAATTCTTTTAATTTTTATTTTTTAGTTTCATTTTCATTTTCATTTTTTCTATTTTTATTAACTTTATTTTCATTTTTTCCCTCTTTCTTCTTCAACCTTCATTACTCAAATCCTTTGTTCTTTGCTGTAAATCCTCCAAAAGTAGCAGCCATTGTCGCCTTCGACGTAGCCTCCATGATGCTTCCCTGTTACAACACTATTTCCACCACTAAATCATCAATAAAAAAATTAATTCAACTCTCAAGTTACTAAAGCAAGATAATGAAGTTCTATATTCAGACCAAAAATAAGAATAAAAATGGAGTTTCATAGTACTCTCTAATCAATGGAGTTCACATTTGTTTTTTTTTTATAAAAAAAAGAGGATAAAGAAGAAAAAGAAACAAAGAAAAACAAGAGATAAGAAAAAAAGTGATAAAAATGGATGAAGTAAATGGATCTTCTAAGTTGAAGAAGATGAAGAAAAGGTAATTGGGTTTTTGAATTTGGGTGAAGAAGATAATGGAAAAGAATGAATTCGTCAAAGAGAGAGCACCAACGTTGAGCTTTCTTTGGAAAAAAAGTTGAAATCGATTTTAGGGCTACCAACGACTCTTTTCTCTTTAAATTTGGAGAAGATGATGTAAATTAATTAAATAATTAATAATAAAGAAATAAAATGACACGTAGCACTGTATAGCTGGTTAATGGCAGTGAAAACACTGCCTCATGCGCCTCATGTGCGTGGTAACAACCCAGACGAGGAAATGGGTTAAAATGACCCATTTACAAAGATATTAAATAGTTCTGTGAGGTGATAGGGCACTTCCAAAGTTAAGGCGTCTTTATGTAAATACGGGACAACTTTAGTGGTGACTTTATGTCTTTTCTCTTAGTTTATATTAAATTAATTTATATTAAATTAGATGGTGATGCCCGTGCACGCACGGCCCCAACAATTTACATTTTAAAGTGATGATTGCTTAGCTTGAAGATGTACAATGATAAAAATTGTAGCTATATCGAAAAATTATGTTAGAATAAGTATTTAAGTTTACAATGAAGAATGTCTTCATGAGCAATACATGCATTTTACATATCCAAAACAAAATAACAGCAACAATACCTAATAATACTGCTTATCTAATCCTCAAATCATAAACTTGGATAATCGGAGAAATGAACTACTTTCGTTGCCTGTTATATGTGCAGAAATGAGTGTCACTCATGCTTTAGAAGAAAAAGATTGGTAGTATTATATCATGAATAGTATCACAACATTGTAGACATATGATGTCTGGGTACTAAAACACTGTAACATAATAATCAAATCATCTGCGAGTAGTATGTGTGTTCCCAAACGTCTATACCCAGAAGAGGTACCAATTTACTCCTTTAGAAACCAAAGGGTCCTGCAAGAACACAATAATCCCAAAAATAATCCCTATCATAATTCATAAGGCAACGTGACAAGCAACAATTACAGAAACATATACAAATATCCTTACGCAATCCTCTATATAAAAAGGATAGCCGAAAAAGACAAAAATAAAAACCTACCTACAGTTGAAGCCTGGCTTGTATGGTGTAGACCAAGGAGGCGGGGAATGCAAATAATCCTAAAGACCGGTTAAAAAAGTTCATTAACCAAAGAGGAAAACTCAGCTGGCGCAAAGAAAACATCAAATAACATAATTAATCTCGCTATTGTGGCAGTTTAAAATGAACGAAAGTCAGATTATTTAGTCTACAATTTTAAGATTTCTAGGCAATCAAGAAATTAACAGTCTTCCGCATTTTCTTTTCGCACTTTATTAGACAATAACCTTCGAGTTAAGGCAGAAAAATGTAGGAATCAACTTCACTTGTTGAAGATGACACTCGATAAACAGAACATATCTATCTGGTAATATAGGATAAATAACCCGATTTGCGGTGGTTTCAACCAGCAGACGCTTAAGCTCTTTATCCACAAATAAAACTTACAATCCCAAACTTGATTTGCAGGAACATAAGCTGACCAACAAAGTCCCAAGATAAGGAAGTGAGACCTACCACCCTGTAAAGCAGCACCTTCTGCATTCATCTTTTTTACTAAAATTTTCAGGGAACCGAAGTTATAAGTTTCGATAGCCCAACCAATAGAACCCTTTAGAGGCTCACCACCAGCCTCCTGCAATATGATTAAGCAGTTATGTCATTTCCCCTCAAAGCAGAACAATAAAATAATTGAGTGAGCAAGTTTACGCTGACAGGTGCAAGGTAATTCCAGAAAATTGAGTGATTAATATGACTTGTGTGAAAAGTAAAAAACAAAAATCGTCAACTTGGATAAAAGTACGATTACTTATGAAATCAACACAAATAATCCTTTGACAACTGGTTGTATAGCCACATCAATGGATTTCAGGCATCTGATAGTGAAAACCCTTTCATGAGCCAATTCAGCCAACTCATTAATGCGACAGACTGATATTAACACTAAGCCAAACATAAAGATGAAGATCGTGGCACCATACTCAAATCTTACTTTTATGGTAGGTGTAAATCGTGAAAAAGGTTATACTAATAGCTATAAAGAATTCCTAGTTTCTTTGATAAAATTTCTTGGTAATCATCAACCTGAAGGACAAAAAAATCCCAAAATCAACAGAAAATTTCTCATACTTGAATATAGATCATATACTTCATTTGCAGGAGAAAACAAAAGGCACAATTCAGTCGGTCTATTAATCATGCTATATCAAAGCACAAAACAGTAAAATGTAATCATTGGATTTCTCTCCTCTTATGCTATGTATAAGAAGGTCACTCTGATAAATGAGTCTCCTATGAACATATTCGTAAAAACATGAGTAAATTAATTTGAAAAAAAACTCATACGAAATCAGTTACAGAGTTTCAAAATCTCACCATGGTTTTAAAGAGAACGTATAACTTCAAAAATTTCATGATGACTTTAGCTAGCTGGAAAGGTGCCACCATAAGTTATTAAATATGTTAGAGATTTATATTGTGTTATTGTTGCATGATGTTTTAGTACCTCGAGCACCCATTAAAAATATATTTCACGACATGAAATAGTACACTTGAACATCAAACTACAAATCAAAACATATATCATACTGATCAACAAAAGCTGAAGCAACATAAATATTCGAAATGCCAGGAAGTTTAACAAGTTAAGCATGCAGTTGATCTCCAACCTCCAACAAACCCAACTGATCCGTACAACTCTTTGAAATTGTTGCAGAAAAAGAACTTATTTAGCGTAACAGAATAAACAAATTCCTTTATGGTCGGTCACCCTTGATTTATAAAAAAAGCTTCTTTAGATTAAAAAAAAACTTATACCTTCTCTCTCCCTAACGAATATAAAAGATCAGAAATTCAAAGATGACGTCTAGTGATCCACTCTTCAGCTTCCTCTCCATGATTTTCATCAATCTCATTGCTTCTAATGCAAGCTCAATTGTTTCTTATTTCAGTTAAATGGTCAAATTAGAAAAAATTGCTTGCTAATGTACTTAGTATTAGATACTAAAATAAATAAATAAATAAGCAGAGAGGTAACCTAAATAATTGGTAAGTCAATGAATGCATGTGAAATCAATTTACAAAAAATCAAAGGCTCAAGAAATTTCATAATAGCCTTCACCGAATTTAGTTTTACAGAACTTCTTTTTGTGGTTCAAAGTATTACAGAACTAAAACAACAACAATAACAAATCCATTGGATCTATAAGATACAGGAATCACAGGATGGCGAAAATAGAGAATGACAAAAAAATTACTGTGATAATGGAAAAGGTTAGACAATTTGCTACACTCCAGTAGTATGTGGAAGAAGAAAAATATACGATAACGGTTGTTGTTACATCTGTAACACACGTGTTGTCATTGAAGCAATATTTTTTGAAAAAAATTAAATTACCAAGTTATCCCTGAAAAGTACAACTTCTATTACATTTTGTACAACTGCATGTAGCAGTGTTAGTACATCCCAACTCCCATTTCTAAAATAGGGTAATAAATTATTTATATAAAAAAATGAAAATAAAATAAGTTATAGATTGATGAATAAATTATTGTAGGTTATGAATATGAAAGGCTTGAAGTTATGAATATTACCAATACTAGTTAAGATTATAATTTATGTAATTGAAGAGGTATCATCAGTTAAGGAGATTATTTTACAAAATAAAATAACTAAAAGAAAAGAGAGAAAAAGTTTTTAAAAAGGAGAAAAAAAGATAAATTGGATTCTTGACCAAAGAGATGCCACATCACTATTTTTTTTTCTAGCTTTATATTATGTATAGATTTTTAATTATTATGATATAGATGATAATTAATTAGATGGTTTATAATTGTAACACCCTGAATTTTTTTTTGAGCTAAGACTTGAACCATCCTTAGTAGTAAGTAAATTTTTACCAAGGAATTTAATTTTTTCTTAAGTGTTAAGGTCACTAGATATAGCACCTTGAGTTCCAAAAATAATTAAAGAGAATTCATTCAAGTCATTCCTTAGTTCTTTTAAGTTTTGGGTCAACTTCAAATGACCATAACTTTTAGCACAAATTGAGTTAGGAGACCCATAAGATATCAAATGAAACGTCTTGGAATCCTCTTTCCAACACCGTTGAGTTTACTAATTTTTAAGCTCGTATGAGGGAGATATGCCCATTTGAAGTTGGACTGTCCAAATATGAAAAGTTACCCAAAAATATGAGGGGTATTTTGGTATTTTCCTTATCCAATCGAATTTAAACGTTTTTAGTAAGGTTTTGGGAGTCTAAACTGATTCTAATTAGTTTCATTCATCCCCAAAGCGTTTAGGGTTTACAGAGAAGATTCAAGAGGAGAAAAAGTTCAAAGTTTCAAAGTTTCAAGCGTTCGTTCAAGAAATTCAAGATTTCACCAATAACCTAGTTCTTTGAGGTATGTAAGCTTCCATAGTGTTGGGTTTATTCACCCACACGTCAATCATGAGTTTCTTTTGCGAATCTATCCATAAATATTGAGCAATTTAATTTCTTGATGAGTTCTTGATAAGTGTTCTTGAAGTTTCCTTATCGATTAAGTTTTGATGTAAGATTTTACTTAAGTCAACTTCAAATAACCATATCTCTTAGAATATAAAGAGTTACGTGTCCCGTAACCTATCAAATTAAAGGTATTTGAATCTACTTTCCAACGCCACCAATTTCACGTCAATCCAATTTCTGAGTAAAAAGTTATGACTATTTTAGTAACCTGATACAATGCTGTTACGAATTTGCCGACGGGAAAATATTAAAAAGCTTCGTTTTTTCTTTTTACCTCCAAGAAAACCCTAAACGAATTTCTTGACTAATAAAAGCCTCAAAACAATCAGATTTTTATCTTTTAATCCATCATTCTCTTCTCTCTCAAACCCTATGTAACACCTCGCTATTTGAAAGAATTTGAAATTTGGAAGAAATCGTTTTTGGAAATAATCAAATTTGCAAAGTTGACAAAATTAAGCCAAGTATGAGTTTTGGGTCAACTTCAAACGACCATAACTCCTAGCTCAAAATGAGTTAGGTTTTCTACCAGATACCATAAGAAATATGCTTGAATTATCTTTCCAATGCTGCCGAATTTGCTCGATTTTGAGTTTGTATGAGGGAGCTATTGGCCATTCAAAGTAGGGCTTTCTATATAAGGAAAGTCAAAACCAGATTTTAGAAGGGTATTATGGTATTTTCTCTACCCATTTAATTAAATTTATTTTTGGTAATTAAGTTGGGGTCTAAATTGAATTGGTTCAGTTTATGCTTTACAAAATTAAGTTAGGGTTTTGAGAGAAGAGAAAAGAAGAGGAGAAAGGAGGAGACGAAGCAAGGATTCATCACGTTCTTAAAGTTAAGCTCATCGATTTCGCCAAGGGTTGATCCCTACGAGGTATGTGAGATCACATAGCATTGGGTTAGTTCACCCATGCGGCAATCATGATTTAATTCAGCGTATTTATGTTCTTGAAAGAAAAGGTTATGAGTTTTTGATGAATTTTGTTGAAGTTTTGTTTGAATCTTGATTGTTGAGTTTTGGAGGAGTTCTTGAGGTGATTTGATGAGATTTAAGGTTGTTTTTGAGTGGGTTCTAGTATACCTTGGTTGTGTATTCGATTCTAAGCATTTGGGGAAGAAACTAATTGAATCTAGAGGGTTTAGAGTTGAAAAACGAGCAAGAAAAAATGAGATTTTCTGGGGAAAATGGGTGGGGTGCCGCGCCACTCAGAGCGCCCCACATCAGATTCTTTGGTTTGGGCTCTGGAGAGCCGCACTAGCTAGTGTGCCCCAACCCAGGTTCTAAAATTTTGCCTCTAGGACCCTGCGCCAATAAGAGTGCTAGAGACGCTAGGTCTTCTACCCTTTCCCACTTCTGTCACACTCCGAGCCTACATCCTGGGCGGGACTGGCAGTCGAGAACCATTGTTGGCCCCAAGCGAACCCTTGGCCTGACTTACTTACTCAGTGGAATAATCTAAGCATTATTACAATGATCAAATGCACTTCTACTCAACTGTTTAATAAAATAACTTAGAACGTTTAAAGGTCAAACATTCAACTTGGCCAAAATGGAAACTCAAGTCTTAACATATGAAATAATAATGTAAAGACAACTGAACTACCGACTGTCTATGAAGCCTCTAAAATAAGGAGAGATGTAGGGGCAAGACCCCCAATCATCCTAACAAATGAAAAACTAAAAGCAAATGATAAAAAAGGAGCCCTTCGGAAAGCAAGGAGGCTTACCAATTGACTCTGAATGCTCAACTAGATCAACGAGGCGTTGGATACTGATCCTGGTTACCCGTGTCTGCATCATAACAATGATGCAGGACAAATGGCATCAATAAATTGAATGTACGAGTATGCGAAGGAAAAAATAAACATAACATAAGCTTGAAAGAAATTTGAAAGAAACACTTACCTTGGCTTTAGTCAACTCATGAATAACTTAACTCAATATAAAGCAACAATACACATGCAATATATAGAAAGCTTTTAAAATAGTAGAAAGCAACTTCGTTTGTTAAAGAAATGCAATAACAAACTCAACTGTACTCGTATAATAAATAATATTGTTTCTGTGGGAGTTTCTCTAACTGACAACCACCACTATGAGCCTAAGTGGTGATACAACGTCTTTCCCACGCTGCCATAACTGTCCTATACTTTGCCGTCATATAGAATTCCTTAACTAAGTGAATCCACTAGTCTATGCTAAAAAATACTTAAGGAATCATCTAAAAAGTATGATCCTTTACTACCCATGATGACTACATGGTTTATGGAGACTTGAGTTATTATGAACTCGCATCCCCATATCGGTGCTCAATACTACTCCCAAAAATATACTTAGCTCATATGTTTTTAAAACAAAACTTTTTTCCTTGGTTTGAGATAATTACTCAAAATTTAGCTTAAAAGCTCTCTTGAAAATCGGTGTTTCCCTTCTTGCTCAAATGTGAAAACATTTTTAACTCTTGGGAATACTTAGTTCCCATATAATCTTTGAAGAAATGAACTTTGCTCTTTCTCTTTACTCAACTCAAAGCTTAAGTCTTAAAACAAGGTTAAAACGTTTGTAAAAGACTTTTGGAATACTTTATGAACTTCTCTTGACTTAACTCTTAACCTCTTGACTTGACTCTTAACTTCTCTTGACTTGAATCTTAACTTTCCTTGAATTGAATTATGGTTCAAGGATTGTGATTTGTGATAGGAAGGATCTCATGATGGTTAGGATTGTTTTTAGATAGTTAAACATGAGATTCTTTTTCAAGAAATCACTGTCTAGGAACTAGTCCGCAACGCGGAAATGCATTTAATTATTTGATCGCGAAATTTAATTTTGAAACAGAGGAGTCCGCGTATTCTCTGCAACGCTAGGTGATTTTTATGCACTAGGGGAGCAAGTCCGCGACGCGGACTTGAGTGCCAAAACCGGCTAGACTTTTTCCTTCTTCGTTTTCTCATCCCAATTCGCCTAAATTCGACTCTTTTTCTCATTCCCTCTATAGATTCAAATGCCCAGTATAAATACACAAGAATGTAACTCAAAATAACTTTTAAATCGACACGATTCCATCAAGAACTCGACAATCCCATCAAATCTCAAGAACTAAAGCAAACTTCAAGAACATAATTCAAGAACATAATACTTTCAACTTTCTAGAAACGAATTTCACTGAAACAAACATGATTGACGCATGGGTGAACGAACCCAATGCTATGAAAGTCTCACATACCTAGTAGGATTGAATCCTAGGCGAAATCCACAACGAAATCTAAGGATCTTGACAAAATCCTGACCTTTTCTCCTCTTTTCTCCTTTTTCTCTTTTCTCAAAGCCCTAGAGTGATTTGGTAAACGCGTAAACTGAAATATCTCAGTTTAGATTTCAATTAAACTTCTAAAAACGAAATAAATTAGTTGGGTATGGAAAGGACCATAATACCCTCCTACAATCCGGATTAGATTTTTCTTATTTGAACAACCCAACTTTGAATGGGCATATCTCACTCATACGAACTCGGAATCACGCAAACTTGGCGGCGTTGGAAAGATAATTCCAAGATATTTCCTACAGTATCTTGAAGCACACCTAACTCATCCTGAGCTAGGATTTATGGTCATTTTAAGTTGACCAAAAACCCAAACTTAATATAACTTAACAAATTTCCAGATTTTTCATTCTTTCCTAAAATGACTATTTCCAATTCTAACTCTTTCTAGTTCTTTCAATTAGCGAGATGTTACAATATCTCCCACTTGGGAACATTCATCCTCGAATGAGATTAATCTTACTAGGCTAAGGGTATAACATCTAATATTCAACTCAAACACCCAACAAGCAATGCAAATACAACATGCCAACTTATAAATTAAAGAGTACTAAGAAGAGAATTAGTACCTTGGTCTGGAATTTCTCCGATTTCAAAGAGATGTGGATACCTCTTTTTCAGCTTCCCAAGTAGCTTCCTCAACAAACTGATTCCTCCCAAGGACTTTGACTGATGCTACTTCCTTAGTCCTCAACTTGCGAACTTGACGATCTATAATCTGAACCAGAATCTCCTCATAAGATGAGCTATCCTTGATACCAATATCTTCAGTTGGTATGATAAGTGAAGGATCTCCCATGCACTTCTTCAACATGGAAAAATGAAATACCGGATGAACCGATGCTAACTCTTGTGGTAGCTCCAACTCATAAGCTATTTTGCCAATCCTCTTGGATATTCTGTAAGGGCCAATATACCGGGGACTAAGCTTCCTCTTCTTACCAAATCTCATGACACCCTTTATGGGTGAAACTTTCAAGTATACCCAATCATCTACTTCAAACTCTAGCTCCCTTCTCCTAATATCAGTGTAGGATTTCTGACGACTCTGCGCTGTTTTCAACCTCTCTTGAATAACCTTCGCCTTCTCCGTAGCTTGATGAACTAAATCTGGTCCTATCAACCCTGCTTCACCCACTTCAAACCATCCAATAGGAGATCTGCATCTTCTCCCATAAAGAGCTTCATACGGAGCAATCTGGATGCTAGAGTGGTAACTATTGTTATAAGTGAACTCAATGAGAGGTAGGTGATCATCCCAATTACCTTTGAAATCAATCACACAAGCCCTCAACATATCTTCTAGAGTCTGAATAGTGCACTTTGCTTGACCATCTTTCTGAGGATGAAAAATAGTACTCAAGTTCACCTTAGAACCCAGGACTTTCTGGAATGACTTCCAAAACTGTGTAGTAAATTGTGCACCTCTGTCTGAAATAATCAAAATAGCACCCCATGAAGTCTGACTACCTCTTGGATGTACAACTTGGCATAGTCCTCTGCTGTATAGGTAGTATTTACCGGTAAAAAGTGGGTTGATTTGGTCATTCGATCCACAATCACCCAAATATAATCATGCCGCCTGCGAGACCTTGGTAAACCTGTGATGAAGTTCATATTGATCATCTCCCACTTCTATTCCGGAAGTTCTATATTCTGAGGCAAACCACCGGGCCTCTGATGCTCTACCTTAACTTGTTGGCAATTCGGGCACTTAGCAACAAACTTTGCAATGCCTTTCTTCATACTACTCCACCAATAAACTTCTCTCAAGTCATGATACATCTTTGTGGAACCCGAATGGATAGAATATCTGTAGCTATGAGCTTCCTCCATTATTATCTCTTGGAGTTCATCCACCATTGGTACATACAACCTACCTTGATACCTCAATACACTATATACTCCTTGTTCAAAAGCTAATACTTTTTTCTTATGAACATTTGCCTTCAATTCAAGAAAAATAGGGTCTTGGTCTTGTTTCTCTTTCACTTCTGACAATAAGGATAATTCAGCCCCATTTATCATCACTACTCCTCCTTCTGTGGAATCCATTAGTCGGACTCCCAAGCGTGCAAGTCTGTGCACATCTTTTGCTAGATCTTTCTTATCTTCCTCAAAATAGGTGGTACTACCCATAGATAACCTGCTCAAGGCATCAACAACAACATTTGCCTTACCTGGGTGATAAAAAATACTCATGTCGTAATCCTTGAGTAATTCTAACCACCTTTTTTTTCTGAGATTAAGCTCTTTCTGAGTAAACACGTACTGAAGACTCTTGTGATCGGTGAACACATCCACATGAACACTATAAAGATAATGACGTCATATTTTCAAAGCAAATTCTACGGCAGCCAATTCTAGATCATGGGTTGGGTAATTCTTCTCATGAACTTTCAACTATCTAGAGGCATAAATTATAACCTTGCCATTCTTCATTAACACACAACCCAAACCAACTCTAGACGCATAACAATAAATAACAAAGCCTTGCGTACCTTCTGGTAAAGTCAAAACTGGGGCAGTAGTCAACCTCTTTTTCAATTCCCGAAAGCTTTTCTCACAAGCTTCAGACCATTGAAACTTCACTATTTTCTGAGTCAACTTGGTCAAAGGGGATGAAATAGACGAGAACCCCTCTATGAACCTTCTATAATATCTAGCCAACCCCAAGAAACTCCTAATATCAGTTGGAGATGTGGGTCTAGGCCAATTCTGCACTGCCTCTATTTTCTGGGTATCAACTTTAATTCCTTCTCCAGCCAAAACTTACACTTAGAGAACTTGGCATATAACTCTCTATCCTTTAAAGTTTGAAGAACTATTCTGAGATGACTAGCATGATCTTCTCCATTTCTTGAATAAATTATTATGTCATCAATGAATACGATAACAAACATATCTAAATAAGGTATGAATACTCTATTTATAATATCCATGAATGCTGTAGGCGCATTGGTCAAACCAAAGGACATATGAACTCATAATGACCATAACGGGTCCTGAATGTTGTCTTTGGAATATCACATTCCGTTACCCTCAACTAATGGTAGCCTGATCTGAGGTCTATCTTAGAGAAATAGGTAGCACCCTGAAGCTGATAGAAAAGATCATCAATTCTCAGAAGAGGATACTTATTCTTAATGGTAATCTTGTTCAACTGGTGGTAGTCTATACACATCCTAAGGGAACCATCTTTCTTTCTCACAAATAAGATCGGAGTTCCCCAAGGTGAGACACTTGGTCGAATAAAACCCTTATCAAGGAGATCTTTCAACTGTTCTTTTAGCTCTTTCAACTCTGCTGGTACCATTCTATATGGTGGAATAGATATAGGACGAGTATCAGGAATAATGTCTATATCGAAGTCTATTTATCTCTCAGGAGGGACTCCAAGAAAATCATCAGGAAAGACTTCTGGAAACTCTTTTACTACTGCAACTGACTGAATAAGAGGTATCTTAACACTAAAGTCAGTAACTCGGACTAAGTAATAGACACACCCCGTGGAAACTAACTTTCTCGCCTTAAAGTACGAAATGAAATGACCCTTAGGCACTGCTTAGTTACTACTCCACTCTATAACTGGCACATTAGGAATTTAGAACCTAACAACTTGAGTTCTACAATCAATGGAGGCATAACATACATGAAGCCAGTCCATACTAAGAATGACATCAAAATCTACCATGTCTAACTCAACTAAATCAGCCATGGTGTTCATGTGATTGATGAAAATGACACAATCCCAATATACTCAGTCAGCTAGAATAGACTCCCCAACAGGTGTAGAGACACAAAAGGGATCACAACGTTTCTCAGGAAGAACATCAAAATTATTTGCAACATAAGGAGTTACAAAAGATAAACTTGCTCCTGGTCTAGCAAAGCATAAACATCAAGAGTAAAGACTTTGATCATACCAGTGACAACATCTGGAGAGTTTTCTTGCTCTTGGCGACTAGTGATCACATAAAGGTGGTTTACTCCTCCGCTAGTACCGAAAGTAGCTCCTCTAGGTGCAGCCTTATCTGGTGGAGCAACTGATGAAGATTGGGCTCTATTGCCCTGATTCCCATTACCTTGACGGTTCTTGGGGCACTCTTTCATGAGGTGACCCTCTTGTCCAAACTTGAAACAACTTGTGGAGCCATCGCGATACTTACCTGGGTGGGTTCTACCACACTTTGCACATGTAGGAGCCCAATTACCTCCTTGTGCAACACTATCCTGAGATTGGGCAGGTCTAACCCTAAAGTGCTGTGAATTTTGACTATTGTACGCACCTTTGTTTCTGGGTGCAGGAGCACTAGCAAATGATGGAGCAGGTCCCTTTTGCTTTTGCTGAAAGGACGAACGGTTCACATTACTTCTTTACTGCCCGAACTCATTTCATGTCTTCACTTTCTTTTTCCTAAAATCCTCCCTATCTCTCAGCTTCTCTTCCTCAACCTGCTGCACATAGACCATCAACCTTGATATATCCATGTCACCTATTAGCATTGCAACCTTACCTTCCTTACTCGACATATGAGACAACCCAGCAACAAACAAACTCATCCTACTCTTCATATTCGTAACCATCTCCGGAGCATAACGGGATAGTTGGGTGAACTTCAACCCATACTCATAAACGCTCAAAGAATCCTACTTAAGAGTGAGAGACTCTCGTACCTCTGACTCTTTCAATTGTCGGGGAAAGAAATGCCATAAGAAGGCCTCCTCAAAACAAGCCTAACTCGCAGGTCGTGCTTCCTCAGGTCTACCCTTCTTCCACTGGTCAAACCAAGTCCTAGCAATATTTTTCAATTGATATGCAGCTAGTTCAACTCGTTCAATATCGGCAACGTTCATAACATCAAATACCTTTTGCAGTTCCTCAATAAAGTTCTCTGGATCCTCAGTAGTGCTTGAACCAGTGAAACTTTGAGGGTTCATCCTCAAGAATTCGCAAATCCTCGAAGTGTCAGCCTCTTCTTGTTGAGCCCCTCTTTGTTGCCCAACCTGGTTAGTCACAACTTGACTTAGTATCCTTATCGCTTCTCTGAACTCAACATTGGTAACTTCTCATTGGGGTTGCACTTTAGGTGTGTTGGGTACCCCTTGCTCCTCAATATTACGTCTAGCAGGGCAACCTCTGACTGCTCTTCGTGGAGGCATGATTAACTGAAAAACATGCGCAAGCACGAATTAGAAAGAAACATTTTAGAGATCAAACTCTAACACACAAAATGAGTGTGAAAAAAGTGAGAAAATTTCCCAAGTGTTGCAGCCTCCTAATTATAAATGTGGCGCGCTTCACACCGATAACTTGGACTCTATAGACACATCTTCATAGAATCTCTAGAACTCTTGAACTCTATACTCTGATACCAAATTTGTCACACTCCGAGCCTACACCTTGGGCGAGACCGACACTCGAGAACTATTGCTGGCCCCAAGCGAACCCTTGGCCTGGCTTACTTACTTAGCGGAAGACTTTAAGCATTATTACAATGATCAAATGCATTTCTACTAAACTATTTAATAAAATAACATAGAACGTTTAAAGGTCAAACATTCAACTTGGCCAAAATGGAAACTTAAGTCTTAACATATGAAATAATAATGTAAAGACAACTGAACTACCGACTGTCTAGGAAGCCTCTAAAACAAGGAGGGATGTAGGGGCAAGACCCCCAATCATCCTAACAAATGAAAAACTAAAAGCAAATGATAAAAAAGGAGCCCTCCGGAAAGCAAAGAGGCTCACCAATTGACTCTGATTGCTCAATGGATCAACGAGGCGTTGGTGCTGATCCTGGTTACCTGTGTATGCCTCATAAAAATGATGCAGGCCAACTGAAATTAGTACATTGAATGTACGAGTATGCGAGGGGAAAACTAAACATAACATAAGCTTGAAGGAAATCTAAAAGAAATACTTACCTTGGCTTTACTCAACTCATGGATAACTTAACTCAATATAAAGCAACAATACACATGCAATATATAGAAAGCTTTTAAAACAGTAGAAATCAACTTAGTTCGTTAAAGAAATGCAATAACAAACTCAACTGTACTCGTATAATAAAGTAATATAGTTTCTGTGGGAGTTTCTCTATTTGACAACCACCACTATGAGCCTAAGTGGTGATACAACGTCTTTCCCACACTGCCATAACTGTCCTATACTTTGCCGTCATATAGAATGCCTTAACTAAGTGGATCCACTAGTATATGCTAAAAAAACCACTTAAGGAATCATCTAAAAGGTATGATCCTTTACTACCCATGATGGCTACATGGTTTATGAAGACTTGAGTTATTATGAACTTGCATCCCCATATCCTTGCTCAATACTACTCCTAAAAATATACTTAGCTCATATGTTTTTAAAACAAAACTTCTTTCTTTGGTTTGAGATAATTACTCAAAACTTAGCTTAAAAACTCTCTTGGAAATCAATGTTTCCCTTCTTGCTCAAATGTGAAAACATTTTTAACTCTTGGGAATACTTATTTCCCGTATAATCTTTGAAGAAATGAACTTTTCTCTTACTCTTTACTCAACTCAAAGCTTAAGTCTTAAAACAAGGTTAAAACGTTTGTAAAAGACTTTTGGAATACTTTATGAACTTCTGACTTAACTCTTAACCTCTTGACTTAACTCTTAACTTCTCTTAACTTGACTCTTAACTTTCCTTGAATTGAATTGTGGTTCAAGGATTGTGATTAGTGATAGGAAGGATCTTATGATGTTTAGGAGTCTTTTTAGATAGTTAAACATGAGAAAAGATCAAGAAATCACTGTCTAGGAACTAGTCCGCGATGCGGAAATGCATTTAGTTATTTGATCGCAAAATTTAATTTTGAAACAGAAGAGTCCGCGTCTTCTCTGTGACGCGGAGGTGGTTTTTGGGCACTGGGAGAGCAAGTCCGCAACGCGGACCTGCGTGCCAAAACCAGCTCGACGTTTTCCTTTTTTTTTTGTCACCCTAATTCGCCTAAATTTGATTCTTTTTCTTAATCCCTCTATAGATTCAAATGCCCAGTATATATACACAAAAATCTAACTCAAAACAGCTCTTAAATCGACACGATTCCATTAAGAACTCCACAATCCCATCAAATCTCAAGAACTAAAGCAAACTTCAAGAACATAATGCAAGAACATCATACTTTCAAGTTTCTAGAAACGAATTTCAGTGAAACAAACATGATTGACGCATGGGTGAACGAACCCAACGCTATGAAAGTCTCACATACCTAGTAGGATTGAATCCTAGGCGAAATCCACAACGAAATCTAAGGATCTTGACAAAATCCTGACCTTTTCTCCTCTTTTCTCCTTTTTCTCTTTTCTCAAAGACCTAGAGTGATTTGGTAAACGCGTAAACTGAAATATCTCAATTTAGATTTCAATTAAACTTCTAAAAACGAAATAAATTCATTGGGTATGGAAAGGACCATAATACCCTCCTACAATCCGGATTAGATTTTTCTTATTTGAACAACCCAACTTTGAATGGGAATATCTCACTCATACGAATTTGGAATCACGCAAACTCGGCGGCGTTGGAAAGATAATTCCAAGATATTTCCTACGGTATATGTAAGAACACCTAACTCAACCTGAGCTAGTATATATGGTCATTTGAAGTTGACAAAAAACCCAAACTTAACATAACTTAAATAATTTCCAGATTTTTCATTCTTTCCTAAAATGACTATTTCCAATTCTAACTCTTTCTAGTTCTTTCAATTAGTGAGATGTTACAACTTCTTTCCGTTTGAGTTCTCTTGAATTGTACCTATGTTTCCTAGTTTATTCCTACACTCTAAGGTACGTCTAAACATCATGATATCACATATAACACGAGATCATGATCCTTGAGTCCATAAATCAAATTCAAGGAAGAGTTTAGAGTCAAGTCAAGAGAGTTCTTAGAATCTTTTTAAAGTCTTGTACACTCGCTTTAAACTTGTTTTAAAGACCTAAGCATTGAGTTGAGAAAGAGTAGAGCCGAGTTCATTTCTTTAGAAATGAAATATGGGGACTAAGTACTCCCAAAGATCAAATGTTTTCACATTTAAGATGAGAGGAGACACCGATTTTCAACAGAGTTTTCATGAGTAGATTTGAGTTCCATATCTTTTAAGAGATAATATTTTTGAGTAATTACCTTAAATTACAGAATTACTTTTGTTTTAAAACATATGAGTTGATATATTTTGGGAGTAGTATTGAGCACCGATATGGGGACGAGTTCAAAATAACTCAAATCTCTATAAACCATGTAGCCATCATGGGTACAAAGGGTCATACTTTTTAGATGATTCCTTAGTTCTTTTTAGCATAGACTAGTGGATCCACTTATTTGAGGCATTCTATATTTCGGCAAGTTAGGACAATCATGGCAGCGTGGGCGAAACGATGTATCATCACATAGCTCGTAGTGATGGTTGTCGGTTAGAGAAACTCCCATAGAGTTATATTACTTTATTATATATGTATATTGAGTTATTTATTACTATTTTAAATGCTTTATATAAACTGCACCTATACTTTTGTTTAATTTGGCATTTGAGTTGAGTATCCATGAGTTGAGTAAAGCCGAAGTAACTGTTCTTTCTGAATTCATTTCAAGCTTATGTCGTATTTGGTTTTTCCCTCACATGCTCGTACATTCAATGTACTGCTGCCATTTGGCCTGCATCATTTTATGATACAGATACAAGTAACTAGGATCATCATCCAGCGCCTTGTTGATCCAACTGAGCATCTCCTTGCTTTCGAGAGAATCTCTTTTACATTGTTTTAGTATTTCAGTTGTTAGGATGATCGAGGGTCTTGTCCTGACATCCCTCATTATTTTTAGAGGCTTCATAGACAGATAGTTATAGTTCTCTAGTCTTTCCATTTTCAGTTTTTTATATTAAGACATTGAGTTTTCATTTTGGCTAGTTGAATGCTCTTTTAAGACAATTTAAGTTATTGCATGAGTTATCATTTGAGATTGTTTCTTATTATTTAAGTCTTTCGCTATAAGTTAAGCAAGGCCAAGGGTTCGCTTGGGGCCAACAATGGTTCTCGAGTGCCAGTCTCGCCCAGGGTGTAGGCTCGGGGAGTGACACCCTAGGGCAAAACCCTAAGGAAAAATCGAAGTAGAAGACTTCATTCAAGATTCTTTCAATCTTCTTCAAGTTTCTTCTTCAAGGTAAGTCTTTTTCCAAGAATTCCATTTTTTTCAACTCAAATTCCTCCATACAATTATGAATCACTAATGAAAATCATAATTCTTGGCCATAGAGATTTCAAGAAACTAATTCAAGAATCTCAAGAAAGGTTTTCTTGATCGTTTACCTTCAAGCTAGGGTTTCAAGTCTTCTAATCAAGTTCTTCTTCAAGATTTTTCAAGATTCTTGAAGAACCTTGTTCTTTCAGGTATGTAAGACTATCAGAGTGTTGGACTAGTTCATCCTCATGCCCTACATATACTTTTAAATCAGTAAAAGAGAAATCTAGGATTCTACCCCTAGATTTGAGTATTCTTGAGATAAGTTGATTTAAGTTCTTGAGTTCATGGTTCTTTTAAAAATTCTATTCTTAATTATTGAGTTTTAAACTGAGTTTTGAGGAAGTAAAGATGAGAATGACAAGAGTCTTATACATGAGTTCTATATTGTTGTGTAAACCCTCGAGTCGAGTCTTTCATGCCCATAAATTCCGCATGAACTCCATAATTTGAGTATATTTGAGAGGCGTAGTATCTTCAAGTTCTAAGTCCTGAGTATTCAGTTCCTAATCCTTTTGAGATTATATTCCTACTTATGGGACTACTACATGTTACCCATGAACCCCTTGAGTTGAGTTGTTCATGCCCATAATTCTGCATGAACCCTATGAGTCGAGCAGTCTAGAGATGAGTAGTATCATTGAGTCTTAAGTTCTGAGTACTGAGGTTCTTTATTGTTATTAACATCCCTGAGTTGAGTCGTTCATGTTCATAATTCCATATGAACCTTATGATTTGAGTTATAAATTTTTAAAAAGCTTTTTAAAGCCAACATTTGAGTTCTTAAACTGAGTTTTGAGAAGTAAAGATGAGTTTTGAGAAAAGAGTTTTTAAAACATGATTAGTATGACAAACGAGTATGTCATCAATGTATGAGCAATATGGTATCAAGATATACCATCAATGTTTATGCAGTATGACTTCCCGAGTCATCAATGATCATATTATAATATGATTTTCAAATGTTTTTGACAAAGAGCAGAGTTGAGTTCATTTTATTTAAAATGATATATGGGAACTAAGTATTCCCAACAGTAAATGTTTTCACATGTAAGATGAGAGGAAACTGAGATTTTCAAAAGAGTTTTGAGCAGTTTGAGTACCATCTCTTTTAAGAGAATTATTTTTGAGTAATAATCTTGAACCACAGAAAAGTTATGTTTTTAAACATATGATCTAGTATATTTTGGGAGTAGTATTGAGCACCGATATGGGGGATAGTTCAGATAACTCACATCCCCTATAAACCATGTAGCCAACGTGGGTAGAAAGGGTCATACTTCTTCGATGATTCCTTAATGCTTTTTAGCATAGACTAGTGGATCCACTTAGTGAGTAGGTCTTATACCCTGGCAAAGTATATGACAGTTCTAGCAGTGTGGGCAAGACGTTGTATCATCACATAACTCATAGTGATGGTTGTTGGTTAGAGAAACTCCCATAGAGATATTTGTATTTGTATATACACAGAGTTTACTTGTATTTTCATATACAAACAAAGTTTATATTATATCCTTGCATAAAAATGTAGTATATTGTATTCTTAAATACATTGAGTTACTTTCTACTATTTTAAAAGCTTTCCATATATTGCATCTCTTATTGTTTCTTTATATTGAGTTGGGTACCCAGAGCTGAGTATCCACAGTTTGAGTACCAAGAGTTGAATATCTTATTATTGAGTTGAGTCTTATTTCACTGAGTTGAATATTTTATCTTTGAGTTGAGTATCTTATTCTTGAGTTGAGTTGAGTTGGGTGAGTTCAGAAGAGGTAAGTATGTTTCCTTTTTATCAAGTTCAAGCCTATGTTTATGCTTTAGAATTGCCCTTACATGCTCGTACATTCCACATACTGAGCCATTTGGCCTGTGTCGTTTCATGATGCAGTTACAGGTATTCAGGGTCATCAACAACCGTTTCATTGATACCACATGCAGTTCAAGTTAGCTATGGTGAGCCTCCTTGCTTTTGGAGGGTTCCACTTGTACTTTCAGTTATATCAATTGTTAGGATGTCGTGGGCCTTGTCTCGACTTCCATCTTTGTATGTTAGAGGCTTCATATATAGATAGTAGAGTTTCAGAAGTCTATTTCATTTATCTTGTTAAATTTTTTAAAGACTTGAATTGCCTAGTTGAATATACAATTATATTCTGAGTTAATTATTTGAGTTTCAATGAGTTTTATTTTGTTTTAAGCTTTGTATTCTTTATTTAGTCTTCTGCTTGTAGTCAGCCAGGATGAGGGTTCGCTTGGGGTCCAACAATGGTTCTCGAGTGCCGGCCACGTCCAGGGTGTAGGCTCGGGTCGTGGAAAAACAATGAGAAGAAAGTAGAGAGAAAAGAGAAGACCTATTATATCTCTTGGATGATTTTACCATAAAGGAAACCCCTCTATTTATAGAGGAAAATTGACTTGATCCCAAAGTTAGGGTTTCTAAATTTTCTCTTAAAGATAATCATTCACTATATTTATAACACTCCCCTTTGAATGTCTAACTCTCAGATGATGTGCCTCGTTAAAACTTTGAAAAAGAAACTCTAGTATAGGTAAGTACACATATCTAATAATATACATCTAATTGTTGTCTCATTAAAAATCTTACAAGGAAAATCCAATAGGACAAAATCTCGTAAGGGAAAATGAATAGTGTGTATTAACTCCATGTAATGAGAACATCAATCCAGAGACTTGAATCTTCACATTCCAAGTTTGTGCACCATCTTCTTGAAAGTAGTAGTTGGTAGAGACTTGGTGAACAAATCAGCCACATTGTCACTCAAACGAATCTTTTGCACATTGATATCACCATTTTCTTAGAGCTAATGTGTGTAGAAAATATTTAGTGAAATGTGTTCCGAACTATCTCCTTTTATGAATCATCCTACATGATAAAAGGATTCTGCAAGTTCCTCACTTCAATCTCTTTATGCAAATAATCTATTGCCTTTTGAAAACTCTTCAACAGTTCAACTCAAATTATTAACTTGCATAACAATACAAGAGATTCTTGATTGATTTAATACATATGAGGATTATAAAGAAGTTTTTCAATAACTTGTATATGCTTCGTGCATTTTGAATCCTTATGATATTTTCATATCAATTTTGTCAAGTGACAACTATTCAATATTAAATGTATGACATCTTCTAGTATCTAGACTGCAAGTCAAATAAGTTTTACGCTTATCAAGATGTATTATTCTACTTTTCACTTGATAAGTATTTCTACTCCAGCATGCTTTCATAGACGTAGAATTTATATTATCATAATCTTTTACAATATTGTGTTATATTGTATCAAAAATATCATCGATGAGATATCACTTTGTATCGATTCACAATACAACATAACTTATTAAGATCTCATACTCGATCGTAGACAAATTGCCTTGAACTAATCTCTCAAATCTCAGACGGCTCTCCTCTCTTACTCTCAAAGGAATGAAGCAGTCCTAGAAAGCACTATAAAACACATCTCACTCTGCCGGAGGAGATCCAACTGGTCTAGATCTCACAAAAGTCCTTCACCACTCTCTGGTGCAACCACAAAGCTGAAGTACAACAAATTGGACACCACAAGTATCCACCATACCCACTGCCTCAAGCATCTCATGGCACAAGGTCAGGAACTCATGAGCATCCTCACTCGTACCACCTTGAAACTGGGTGGTTTCATCTTTTGAAATATCTCATAGCATGGCTGATCTGCCGCTGTCAAAATAGCCTCAGGAGCAATTTGTGCACCAACAGCTGGTGCAGGAACCATTGGTGGCTAGCCCACCTGAACATGAACACCTGGAGTCTGCTGCCGACCTGGGGTCTGCACCCTCGGAGAAAGGTTCTCTAACACATCAAGCATCCTCAACAAAGTCTCCTAAAATAGCTAAACTCCAACATGTGTCTTAGGAGATGCCTCTCTACCTCTACCTCTGGCTGGTGTTGCTCCATGGGCATAATCTCTAACCGGTGCTGCTCCACGAGTACGACCACCCCTAGTTGGGGTCTCAACAATATCTTCGGGGACTGCTTCTCCTCTACCACTAGAAAAAGAAGCTCTGATCCTCGGCATCTGCCAAAATAAAATGTGGCAACTCAACACTAGCAAAAATAACCACACATGATAAGAAAGGATGGATAAAATGAAGTTTCCTACCAATCCTTGTAGCCTCTTGAAAATAAGTACACACGTCTCTGTATCAATTCTCAAGACTCTACTTAGACTTGACTTGTACACACGTGAAACCTATGAACTGGCTTTGGTACCATTTTTTCTCGACCCAATAATGGACATGATGTCATTTGTCTATTCCCACCAAGACAAGTCAACTTCAACCCAATGAAAATGAAAGAAAAATAAAAATGCAATAAAGCAGAACAAGACAAAGACGAAAAACTTAGTCATTCTAACCAATACCCCAAAACCTGGTTGTCACATGTACAAGCCACTAATGAAGATATTGAATTGAAAAGATAAATACAAGTCTCAATATTTGTTTCTCAAGTAGAATTATAAAGCTTAAAAGAAAAAGGAAAAGATGGACCGCCATGATGACGAGCATCTAGCTCTCGAATCCTTCACGAGCCTTGGTTATCAGGAAAATAAGAAGATCACGTGGGTTCGGGCTCGGAACCTACATACGTGTAGTAGCAAGGGGTGAGTACAAACAACACGGTACTTAGCAAGCAGCGTACTAAACAAATCAACTGGCTAGAAAAGGAATACCCCTGACTCTCCAATCGAACCTCCTCAAACTACAACCTGCATAAAGATTAGCCCAACCAAGAAATCTACAACACCCGACTCACAAGGCCCAATTATAGTCTTATAGCCACAATTCAATGATTAAACAAGTTAAATAAGTCAATCTCAAAGTCAACTAATTCATTCACATGCAACAAGTACATTAATCTCAAGTATCAAGCAAGTCACGCATAAACATCAAGGTATAAAGTCACATAATCAAATCACTAGACGAAATCATTTTCCATCGGTACAATATCATTTGCCAACAATTACCTCAGCATAATAACACTCACCAACAAAGACCTCGATATCATAAATCATCACATGTCTCACAACGATGTTCAAAATTAATGCACAAAATAAATATCACACCGCACGAAAGAGACAACAATTTGCACAATTCAAGTCCATATTCATGCTTTCAAGTATTTCATCGATCGATTAACAAGGGTTACATTAAGTCAACTCACATCTTCATTTTCCACACATAGCCTTTTTCATTTTAACCCCTTATATTTATTTAGATGTAACAAGTGGACAATTTACCCCTTCACTTCATACCCATTACTCCCAACACTCAAGCAACGGTTTAGGAAGCCACTTGCCTTAAATCAAAGAACAATCACTCCAAAAGTTGAGTCTTCCCCTTTCGATTCACTTCCAAAGACAAACAATCTAAAATAACCAAGTATTCACAATTACCTATCGGAAACAACAATTCACATATTAATTATATAGAGAAATGGGTGGAACCACTCAAAACCCAGTATCAAAATTGAGGTTTGAATCCAAAAAATAATACTTGAAACATTACTCAAGGTGTTAGGAACTCATTAATCATTTAAAAAATGGGCTTAAAATAAGTCCATAAACTCACTTTTACTTCAAAACTTAAGTTCATGAAGAAACCCCAATTTATCAACCCAAAATCTTGATTTAAACTCATAAATTCAATGATAATAATGGGTAATTAAAGGTTTAGAGTTAAGATACGTTACCCACAAGATTTTACTTGAAAACCTGGTCGAAATTGCCTTCCCAAAACTCCTAAAACTTAAAAATAGTGGAATGAGGTTGAAACCCCGATTTTTAGAAGACATTCTACCCAGGTGTTAAATGCTCATCGCGATCGCGACCCAGAGTCATCTGTTCGCGATGAGTAACACAATCAATTAATTAAAGTTGACCATCACGATCGAGTTAAGACCTACGATCGTGATGCACCCTAATATGATGCTAGGTGGTCGTGATTGTAACACCTCGCTATTTGAAAGAACTAGAAGGAGCTAAATTAGAAAGAGTCATTTTTGGAAAGAATGAAAAATATAGAAAATTGGTTAAGTTATATTAAGTTTGAGTTTTGGGTAAACTTCAAACGAACATAAATCCTATATTAGGATGAGTTAGGTGTGCTACCAGATACCGTAGGAAATATATTTTAATTATCTTTACAACGCCTCTGAATTTTCTCAATTCCGAGTTCATATGAGGGAGATATGTCCATTTGAAGTTGGGCTGTCTAGATAAGAAAAGTCAAAACCGGATTTTAGAAGGGTATTTTGGTCATTTTCATACCCAATTAATTAATTAATTTCATTTTTGGTAATTAAGTTGGGGTCTAAACTGATTGTATTCATTTTATGCTTTTGAAATTGAGTTAGGGTTTTGAGAGAATAGAAAAGAATAGGAGAAAGAGGAGAAGAAACAAGAAATCATCAAGTTCTTGAAGCTAAGATCATGAATTTCGTCAAGGGGTGATCCCTACGAGGTATGTGCGATCACATAACGTTGGGGTAGTTCATCCATACGCCAATCATGCCTGATTTAGTGTAATGATGTTTTTGAAAGAAGAGTTTATGAGTTCTTGATGAATATTGTGAAAGTTTCATTTGAATCTAGATTATTGAAGTTGTTGAGAACTTGAGTTTGATTCATGAAATTAGATGTCTTTTTTAGTAGATTCTTGCATATTTTGATTATGTAGTCGAATCTAAGTGTTTGGGGAAAGACCCAATTGAATTTGGAGGGTTTAGAGTTGAAAAACGACCAAGAGAATTCGTCAAATATCTGGGAAAAGGGGTGGGGAGCCGCGCTACTCAGAGCGCCCCAAAAAGTTCTCTGATGTTTGGCCTCTGGGGCGCCGCGCCAGCCAGAGTGCCTCAAGCTTGTTTCTTGTCACGCCCTGACACTACCCCCGAGACACGGACATGGGACCTAGGACCACAAGTGATCCCAGGCTAACCCTGCTGGCATGATCATGAGCATACTAAAGATAATAAAATAATGTGGAATCTAAATCATAAATAAATCTAAAAAAATGGGGAATACCCATATACTATAACTGAGATAAATGATAACTGATGAGTTTAATACAAAGAAGTTATTAACCCAATACTAAGCTGAATCTAACTATGTCTGAAATAAGCCTCTAAACTGACTAGAAATGTTGGGACATGCCC
>JAJOOO010015516.1:0-21843 GCA_029582685.1 Solanum piurae | reverse complement strand
CCCCCCCCCCCCCCCCCCCCCCCCCGGTCTAAATTAAGATCAAAATAATTAGGTGTCATGCGAAAACTAGCAAAGCAAATCTCGAAAGACCATGAGTAAAAAGACAAACGAGAAATATACCAAAAGACACAAAATTTAACGTGGTTCGGTCAATCGACCTTCATCCACAAGTGGGGATGAAAAATCCACTATATAAAAGAGAGTATAGAGTATAGAGAGGAATAATCCCACACAATTCACTTGAAATACAAACAAAGAGGTTCACACAAGTGTTAACGCAACACTTGTGTCTTTGAGAGTCCCTAAGACTATACATTTTGAAAACTACTATATTAGAAAGAATGAATGTCTATTTATAAAGTCATAAACCTTTTCCTACAAGACAAAGACTAGTCAAATATGAAGATTACAAATTATGGATTTATACAATCAGGGACCGAATTAGACAAATTCTGATTTATACAATTAGAAAACCAAATAGTAAAATTTTGCAAAACTATAGGTACGAATTAAAAATGATCGCGTCGTTACGTTAATATTTTCTTCTCAATTTTTCTTTATTTATTATTTAATAATCATATTTCATGTTTTATCCTACCTTTTCATAATAGCTCTACCCAGTACCCTACTTTTCTTGTAGGTTTAGCACTCAAATTATGGATATGTGACATTATATAACGACAGAGAAACGATAAAATCTAACTTTGGATGCATTCACTTACTTAACTTTGGATGTTTGGTAGCTCATTTATATGAAGTTTGCTACTGGTATTGTCTTGATTTTACAATTAGTAACATTAATGTCTCTCAATCATTGAGAAAATAAAAATATGAAAAGAGAAAAAAAAAACAATTTATTTTTCCTATGATTGCCAACTATACAAACACATCCACCACTAGATGGCTTATCCTTATCTCTAGCAAGAATAAGAAAAAGAAAATGTCTTATTCAAAACTATAAGTTGCTGGTAATTTCTACTAAAACACACAACTTCTTTAGCGATTAATATGTAAAACAAAGTTTTCTATAGATACTAATCTCCAAGAAAATATATGTTATACTAGAACTACTAATGTTTGCTCTTTCTGTTCTCAAACTCTGTAATATATTTGCAAATGCTTTTTTTTTATGTAATCAGGCAAAGTGCGATAATAGTAACTTTAAGTGTTCAGTTGACAAAGATGTGAGTTGAAGGGTCTAGGTGATAAATAGAGCCAACTACAAGTGTCTCTCAGGTCATTCCGCTCTGAATAGTCAAGAAACCACACTCCATTATTCTTTTGTTGGGCAAAAGGACACTTCTTTTTTTTCTATGGCTGTCAGTTGTAGAGTGTAGATAAAACATAGTTGTACCAATTACAAGCAAGACAAGTAACAAAAGATAAGGAGAGAAATCACTATTGATCACATATAACTCTTAGCATTCAACAGGTAAAATAAACAAGTTGTTAGTTCTCAAAAAATCATTCTTGTTTTGCTTTGCAGGTTTCAGAAATGGATGTTGGCTTAGCACTTGGTTGTGCATTTCTCTCTTTAGGCCTTTAAGTTGTGTTTGATAGGCTTACTCCTCAGGGTGAACTGCTGAAGATGTTTCGGAAGCATAAGCATCATGTTCAGCTCTTAAACAAGCTGGAGGAAATTTTGCTTGCTCTACAGATTGTGCTAAGTGATGCAGAGAATAAGCAAGAATCAAATCGACACGTGAGAGAGTGGTTTAATAAGTTTCAGAGTGCTGTGGACGGCGCTGAAAACTTGAACGAACAAGTCAATTATGAATCTTTAAGGCTTAAGGTGGAAGGTCAGCATCAAGTAAGTGATGAATTTTTCATTAACATTAAGGACAAGTTGGAAGACACTATTGAAACATTCAAGGATTTGCAAGAGAAAATTGGTCTCCTTGGCTTAAAGAAGCATTCGACTAAACAAGAAACTACAACACCTTCAACTTCTTTGGTTGATGATTCTGATATCTTTGGTAGGCAGAGAGAAACGGAGGATTTGATTGACCGTTTATTGTCTGAAGATGCAAATGGAAAAGAACTGACTGTAGTTCCTATTGTTGGAATGGGCGGCGTGGGTAAGGCAACACTTGCTAAAGCTGTTTACAATCATGAGAAGGTGAAAGACCATTTTGGTTTGAAAGCTTAGTTTTGTGTATCTGAGCGATATGATGCTTTTAGAATAACAAAAGGATTACTTCAAGAAATTGGTTTAATGGTAAATGACAATCTTAATCAGCTACAGGTCAAATTGAAGGAAATACTTAAGGGAAAGAAATTTCTTGTTGTTCTGGATGATGTGTGGAATGACAACTACGACGAGTGGGATGACTTGAGAAATCTTTTTGTACAAGGAGATATAGGAAGTAAGATCATTGTGACGACACGTAAAGAGACTGTTGCCTTGATGATGGCAAATGAGCAAATTACCATGGACAATTTGTCTATTGAAGTCTCTCTGTATTTATTTAAAAGACATGCATTTGAAAACATGGAACTTATGGGACATCCAGAACTTGAAGAGGTCGGAAAACAAATTGCAGCTAAGTGCAAAGGACTGCCCTTAGCTCTGAAGACGGTTGTTGGCATGTTACGCTCCAAATCAGAGGTTGAAGGGTGGAAACGTATTTTCAGAAGTGAAATATGGGAGCTGCCACACAATGACATATTACCAGCGTTGGTGTTGAGCTACAATGATCTTCCAGCACATTTAAAGCGATGTCTTTCTTATTGTGCAACATTTCCTAAAGATTATCCATTTAGGAAAGAACAAGTTATTCATCTGTGGATTGCCAATGGTCTCGTACCACATGAAGATGAAATAATTCAAGATTCATGCAACCAATATTTTCTCGAGTTGAGATCAAGATCATTGTTCGAAAGGGTCTCAAATCCTTCTGAAGGGAACATAGAGAAATTCTTAATGCATGATCTTGTCAGCGATTTAGCCCAAATTGCATCTTCAAAACTATGTATCAGGTTGGAAGAGAGCCAAGGATCTCACATGTTGGAAAAAAGTCGGCACTTATCATATTCAATGAGATATGGTGACTCTAAGAAATTGACACCACTCTACAAAATGGAGCAGCTGAGGACATTGCTTCCGACATGTATTGATCACGATAATTGTTACCCTCTAATTAGCAAGAGGGTGCAGCTTAACATACTTCCAAGTCTAAGATCCTTAAGGGTACTGTCATTGTCTCATTACCAGATTATTGAGTTGCCAAATGACTTGTTTATCGAATTAAAGCTCCTCAGATTTTTGGATCTTTCTCAGACGGATATATAAAAGTTGCCAGATTCCATTTAAGTGTTGTATAACTTAGAGACACTTCTCCTGTCACATTGTAGTAATCTTGAGGATTTACAACTGCAGATGGAAAAGCTAATCAATTTACATCATCTTGACATAAGCAACAGTTATCGGTTGAAAATGCCGCTACATCTGAGCAAGTTGAAAAGCCTCCAAGTGCTAGTGGGAGTCAAGTTTCTTCTAGGTGGTGGCAGTGGTTCGAGAATGGAAGATTTGGGTGAAGTACATAACTTGTATGGATCTCTATCAATTCTAGAGTTGCAAAATATAATTGATAGAAGGGAAGCTCGGAAGGCAAAGATGAGGGGAAAGGAACATATTGATAATTTATCTTTGGGGTGGAGTGGAAGTAGTAGTGCCGACAATTCACAAACTGAAAGAGACATACTTGATGAGCTACAACCAAACACAAACATTAAAGAAGTCAAAATCACCGGATATAGAGGGACAAAATTTCCAAATTGGCTAGCTGATCATTCCTTTTTTAAGCTAGTGAAATTGTCTATTGGGAATTGCAAGGACTGTGATTCCTTTCCACCACTAGGATAGCTTCCGTCTTTGAAATTCCTTTCAATTAGAGAGATGCATCGAATAACAGAGGTGACGGAAGAATTCTATGGTGGTTCATCCTCCAAAAAGACTTTTAACTCTCTCAAAAAGCTTGAATTTGTAAAGATGCCAGAGTGGAGGCAATGGCACATACTAGGAAGTGGCGAGTTCCCTAAACTTGAGAAGCTGTCAATTGCAAATTGTCCGAAGTTGATGGGAAAGTTGCCTGAAAATCTTTCTTCTCTGACAGAATTGAACATTTCAAAGACACCTCTTTTCGACAAGGCTGAACTGTTTGCATCCCAACTTCAGGGAATGCAAGTTGACAGAATTGTTAAATTATCTATTGTTCATTGTAACTCTCTTACCTCCTTACCTTTTAGCATTCTGCCGAGTACCTTGCAGACAATACGGATATCTCGTTGCCAGAAATTGAAATTGGAGCATCCAGTTTGTGAGATGAGTTATTCTAACATGTTTCTCGAGGATTTGACACTGCAAGAATGTGATTGTATAGATGATATATCACCTGAGTTGCTCCTGAGAGCACGCAAATTGAGGGTACAACATTGCCCCAACCTTACTAGCTTTTTTATTCCTACTGCGACTACTGAAAGTCTCCATATTTGGAATTGTGAGAATCTTGAAATAACTTTGGTGGCATGTTCGGGAACACAGATGACGTATTTGTGTATTTTCAATTGTTCGAAGCTGAAGTGGCTGCCAGAGCGTATACAACAACTTTTTCCATCTCTTAAAACACTGGATTTGTGGAATTGTCCAGAAATAGTGTCATTTCCTGAAGGAGAATTGCCCTTCAATTTACAAGTACTTGAGATCTGTAATTGCACGAAACTGGTGAACGGTCGAAAGGAATGGCGTTTACCCTGTCTCAGAGAGTTAGTAATCGCACATGATGGCAGTGACGAAGAGATAGAACATTGGGAGTTGCCTTGCTCTATTAAAAGATTTACCATACGCAATCTGAAAACATTTAGCAGCCAAGTCTCTGATGCCTCACCTCTCTTGAATATCTATATATGGCTGATTTACCTCAAATTCAATCAATGCTGGAACAAGGGCGACTTCCGTCATCTCTTTATGAGCTACATTTATCTCGCCATCATGAGCTCCGATCACTTCATGAATCAGCACTACCCTCCTCCCTCTCTGAGCTGATCATCGAGGATTGCCCGAATTTCCATTCTCTTCCAGTAAAAGGGATGCCCTCTTCCCTATCTAATCTGACCATCAGGGATTATCCTAATCTCAAATCCCTTCCGGTAAAAGGGATGCCCTCTTCCCTCTCTGAACTATATATTTCTGACTGCCCATTGCTCAAACCTTTACTAGAATTTGACAAGGGGAAATATTGGCCAGAAATTGCTCATATCTCGAACATGGAGATCGATTGTGAATCCCTTTAAAGATTAAAACAAATGTAAGGTAGCTTTCTATTTTTGTTTACTTCCCTTTGCTTTCCCTTATTTAAGATCTTCTTGAGCAGTATGGACTATGGAGTGTCTATTGCCACTATGAAGCCGAGAAATCATCTTCAGTTTGTGATAAATTTAATTTTAGATAACCAAAAAAAATAAAGGTGATAAACTCTTTATATTTGTGTGGGAACACTGTAAAACAAAACTTATTATAGATAGGAATTAAAATAATTTGCTCCACAAAACGGAAAGAAAAAGTTCTTTCCGTTTTGAGTGAGTTTAGAGTTATGCACATATCCGTTTTTGAATTCATAGCTTTAATAGAATTCAAAGATGTACAATACACAAGGTTTGTTTCCTCAAAAATATAAAAGTTCGCCTCCCAAAAGTTATTATTATTATTTTTTTTTTATTTTTTTTTAAACACATTTTTATTCAATTAAAATCTGGACACATTACAAGGCCAGTGGCCCAACTCTTCAAAGCTACACTTTCACCTACCCACCCCTATCAAATTAACTTTCCCCTTTAGTCAATAGTTGCCCTCCAATTTGGAAAGTAACCCAACAAATTTCCTTCTCCGCCTCTGATATCGGGATCTCTTTGGAATCAATGTCGGTTCTTCCTTCATGGGCGGTTCCTCCATCTGAAATCAAGGAAGTAACTCTGCACTTTGATGGATTATGCCAGGTACGAATTTATTCTTCTCGTTTTTCCTTTCTCTGTACTTTCCGTTCTTGAATTTATTAATGAGTATTCGATATCAACTTAGCAAATTTTTTTCTTTGTCAGGATTTTGGTAACATTATGGGTGTGTTTGGTAGGAAGGAAAATGTTTTCCATGGAAAATTAGAAAATATTTTTCCTGAAAAACAAGTTGATTTTTGATTTATTTTCTCATGTTTGGTTGGTGAGTAGAAAATATTTTTCGAAAAAGATTTTTAGTGTTTGATTTATGAATGAAAAATATTTTTGAGAAATATCTTTTATTTTTACTAGAGTAGAAAATAATTTTTGAAATAGAAAATATTTTTTAAAAACAAACTTAAATTTTTTTGGGGGGCTGGAGGTTGGTAGGGGGTGGGGGGAGGTGGGGAGGGGGTCGAGTGTTGGGGTGAAAAAATAAAAATTTTAACTTGAAAATATTTTTTAAAAATAAACTTTAAATTTTTTTTGGGGGTGCGGGGCGGGGGGGGGGGGGTGCTGGTAGGGGGTGGGGCTGGATAGGGGTTTAAAAAATGAAATTTTAAAATTGAAAATATTTTTGAAAAACAAACTTAAAATTAATTTTTGGGGGTGGGGGGCTAGTAGGGGGTGGTGGGTAGGGGGTCGAGGGTAGGGGTGAAAAAAATGAAACTTTGAAGTTGAAAATATATTTTAAAACAAACTTAATTTTTTTTGGGGGGGGCTGATAGGGGGTGAGGTGGGTGGAGGGGCTGGGTAGGAGGGGGGGGTAGGGACAAAATAAATTTATTTTTTCAACAAAAAAAATTGTAATTTGAAGTTGGAATAGAGTTTTAGAAAATGTTTTCCTTAAGTTTTGAAGCGAAGTCATTTTCCTTAAATTTGAGGAAAATGAGTTGATTTGAAAAACATTTTCCAAAACATTTAACCCAACCAAACATGAGAAAATTGAAAAATATTTTCCGAAAAATGTTTTTCTTCATACCAAACACACCTTATATGTAAGATGTTACCGCTGATCTAGTTCAGTTTGTAAAAGGATAGTTCTGCTGCAATTCTCTATTGAGTAGACTGTTGCTTAAATGTGGTCTGACAGCAAAGTATAAGTGAATAAAGATAGTTTCGCAGTTTTGTTGCTGACTGTAAACGTTAAGTTTATGGTTTGAAATGTTTATACATAAATTTGTGTTATCATTAGAATGATGTATATCTTTGATATTAATGACGTTTAATATTCTTTTCAGAGTATAAATTATGTCGTGCTTAACATCAAACGCGTAGCTTTATTTTTATGCTCCATAGTGAATCTAAATTTTAGAAAAGATAATCACGGATAATGACAGAAGTATTAGGAAATAAGTAAACTTCCATTGTCAGAATTAGATGTGTTATAGACTTGCAGCTAATTGTTATGCGTTATATAATTCTTGGATGATAGCAGGTATTGGATTGGTTTCTCATTGCTTATTAACTTATACTCTTATCGCGTTTTAATTTCACATCTCAATTGCGAAAGACATCATATGTAGCTTGTGCAACCATGTTTAATCGAAAGTATTTTAGTTCTTGTAAGCATCAACCATCCCATGTCAAGAATGGAACTTTTCTTAATAGTATAACGAAGATCTGTTGTCATTATGGAGGTAGAGGGATATCGGAATTGATGTCATTCATACTAGGGAACAATTGAAATTGATCATGAGGGAAAAGTATATCATCGAGTCGTACAAGTTGTTCAAAATTTGATGCCGTCTTACTTACTACTCTTTGTTACAATTACAGACTGTGTGGTCTGTAATTGTAACACGGGGATGGACTTAGAGTTCTAAAATTTCTTTTTAATTGCTTTCAGTATGGAGGTTGTGAATTCCAAGTCGTGCAGCCGTTTACTATGGTTTCCTTGAGATGAAGCATTACTTGCTGCAAATGGAACATACAACTCTAATGAAATCCAAAGGTACATTAGAAAAAAAGTTGTTTAAGTATTACACAAGAGAGATATTGACATTATGGTCATAGATTATAAGGAAAAATATTAGTTTTTCATTGTTAGGATTTTGACAAGGCTCAGTGATCATTTGGGAAGTGAAAAGTTTCAAAGGTTTCTCTGTTCAAGTCAAGAAGCTAAAGCTATTGAACTATGTATGTAATAGCTTGTATTGTTGACTTTGGGTCCCACGACTTTAAAATGTATCACTTGGCTCTAATGTCACTTCTTTTTATACCAAAATTCAATATCTTTCTTGCGTTTTGTCGATGTGGTACATGCCTAGGATACTACAGTGATGTTCTTTTTACTCTTGATACTAAGACATGTACAAATTTGTAAAATATATTGAATTTTAAACCTCTTCACCTTACAGTAAATGTAATCGCTTTCTTAGTAAAAAAAACGATAGTATTTCATTACTTGTCTAGAGGAATCATACATGTACAACTATATATAGAGAGACATGTTTGTGTTGGTCTGTAATTGCAATATGTGGATTGGCCAAGAGTTCTAAAATTTATTTTTAATTGCTTTCAGTAAGGAGGTTGTGATTTCCGAGTCGTACAACTATGTATTATGACTTCCTTGAGATGAAGCATGACTTACTGCGAATGGAACATCCAGCTCTAATATACCCAAAGGCCGGATGAGGACAAGACCATGGTTGTTTACGCTTCAACTAAGTTTCCCCAGTATACGCATCTTGGTGTTCTCGGGCATAATATTCGTGTGATAACAAGAAGGGTTGGAAGTGTCTTCAGTGGCAAGGCGGTCAAAAAATTAGTTGGGAAGTGAAATTATTTTGTAAGGTCCCTTTGCTCAAGTCGAGAGACGATAAGGTAAAGTTGTTGAATCTTTAAGTGGTATTTATTCATCAATGAGAGTGAAAAAAATAGATCTACATGCTAGTTACTGAAGACATGCAATCATCAAGTGTTGCTGTGAGCATGCTAGGCCTTGTGCATCTTCTGCATCTATATATTTTCTTCTGAGCAACTCGCAGATGTGCTTACCAAGGGACTTACTCACGCACATCGTTCCTACTTAATGAACAAACTAGGCGTTAAGAATCTGTTCATAACACCTAGCTTGAGGGAGGGTGTTGTGGAATTAACCACTTGTACAGCTGTGCCTTGTGTCATGGACTTAGACTTTCACTAATGCTCCGTGCGGCACTTGACAACTTACTCACGAATCTTTGTGGCGGGTCATGAAACTTAGCTGTAATCTGTTATGGTTAGTTAGACTAGAGTTAGTGGCAGTTGGTCTAGCTTAAGTCGGTTAGTTAATCTGTTAGATAATATAGGACTAGATAGTTTTCCTATTGATCAGTTTTTGAAAACCATTTCATCATCATCTAATGGCAAGTGGTTAAATGTAGAATTCATGAAAGTTGCAGCCAATGAGTTCACCAACAAAACCCCCTCCAATAACCTGGCCCTAAGCCCCTGCTAAGTAAATGGTCAGTTTTGATCCGCGTTTGAAAGGATTTTGTTGTTGCCATGTAAGGTGACTATGGCCCCGATAAGGTTGATAGGTTCAATGTGACATTGGTAAACCAACTTCCGGGATTCGTAGCTCCAGTTATTACTAAAATCCACTTTTAACAACTTTATGCCTCCAAAACTCTATAACTTTCAAAATCCCAACTTCTCAATCAAATTTCAAAACCAACTTCGTAAACTAATCATACATGACTTGGGGCAACTATCGAGAGGGGTAAGACGGTAATTTTCCAAAAAATTTCAAAAATGACTTTGTCATAGTTTACAACAGTTTTTTGATTGACATGAAATTTACTCCTAAATTTGCTGCCTCTTTGTTCTGCTGACATTTCATAAAAGGTGTGTGACAAATGAAATTGTTTCTGTGTACAATGGCTCTAAGTAGACAATAAATTCCTAATTCTGTTTAGTGCATCAAAGAATATATATCATGGAACTCAGAATCTAACTTCCTACCAGAAGCCAACTCATGAACTTCACCATTAACTTCTACTGAACTGCATCCCGGTTCTTTCTCGATATGTTTATCCTTCATTGATATCCTTTCATCGATAGCTTCTGCAAACTGGCCCGAGGCAGCATACAAATTTGCCATCAATACATAGCCACTGCTTTCATTTGGATCCAACTCAAGCAAATTCTGAGCTGACCATCTGGCCAACTCCATGTTCCCGTGGCTCCTACAAGCCGATAACAAAGAACCCCATATGACAGCATCAGGTTCCATTTTCATACTTCTTATAACCTCTTCTGCTTCTTCAACAAGTCCTGCTCGACCAAGAATATCGACCATACAACCATAGTGCTTGATTGATGGTTCAATACCATATTCTTTTTTCATTAATTGGAAGTAGTCCTTAGCTTTATCTACCAACCCTGAGTGATTGCACGCGGTTAGTACACCGATGAAACTCACAGAATCCGGTTTCAGAATTGAGCATTGTAGCCTCGCAAATAGCTTAATCGCATCATCCTCAAATCCATTAGTAGCTAAGCCCATAATCATAGAGTTCCAAGAAGACAACCCTTTATTTGAGACGCTTAAAAAAACATGCCACGCCATTTCAACGTTTGCACACTTGCAATACATGTCTATAATTGCAATAACTACAATAACATTCAACTCCACATTGTTCTTCTTAATACTTATAAATCCAATTCCCTTGTTCAAGTGCTCCCAAGTGTCCACAAGTATTAAACAAGCTCACCAAAGTGAATTCACTAGGCTTAATATTTTCCTCTTGCATTGTGCTAAATAGTTTCAATGCTTCATTCCACTTCCCATTTCTAACAAAACCACCTATCATACTGTTCCAAGAAACATCATTTCTAGTTGACATTTTACTAAACAACCTCCAAGAATCATCGATTTCTCCCGATTTAGCTAGGCCCGTTATCATGAAATTCCAAGAAACAACATCATCCTCAATCTCATCCTCATCAAACAATTTCCTTGCTTCAACCAAAAAACCACAACTTCCATACATATACAACATAGTATTTCTTATAAATGTGTCAAATTCTAGGCCTAGTTTGATGATTCTCCCATGAAGTTGAGCTCCATTTTTTCGCAAGACCACCTCGAGCATATGCCTTAAAAATCGAAGGATAAGTAAGCAAGTGTGGTTGTAGTACTTGTGAATTGTTCAACATTTCAATGAAGAGATGAATTGCATATTGTGGAGTTGAACTCTCTGAGAAACCTCTAATGATAGTATTCCAAGTAAAAAGATTTGGATTTTCTATGTGAGTGAAAACCAAGTTTGCATAATTGATGTCACCAATAGGTGGAGACTTGGCTGAAAATGCAAGGACGCGGCAAGATGCTATTTTGTCCTTGATTAAACCACTTTTTATGAGATGAGCATGAATCTTTTTGAGGTCTGTCATAGTGGTACATTTGGTTTCTAACATATGAAGATATGGTTGATCTGAGATGAACTTAGAAATGGAAGTTGATGAGCAAACACTTGATGACATTCTCTGTTTTTGATATCTAAGGAAGTGGAAAATTTATCAAGAATGTGTAGAAAGAGAGAAATTTGTTAAGTATGAGAAGCAGCTCTCAACTGGCATAATAGATAAGGTATGTAGGGCCTATTTGTCCTCAACTCAATCACTTAGCACTAGGCTGATTTAAGGTCATTCACACCAAAACTAAGCTCATGCCCCATATTACTTTCATGTTCCTTCAATAATTACCTAAACTCACTATTTTTTCTTTCCTCGGTATGACATCGAGTTCTTTCGTATTTTGTCTTTTTTGCTTTATTTTGGGAAAGGATCAGCCTTTCTTTTCATGTGAAAAATTATTTTCTTTCTTTTTACCCTTTTACTTTTTCTAAAAAAATATAGTAGCTAACTTTTTTTAGACTAATAAAAATGTAGGAAAATTAAATAATTAGATTACAACAAGAAATAATTCAAAAAATTACTAAAATCACTAGCTTATTTATTAAAATAAAAATTAGTAAAAAATATATTTTATATACTCCTTTTTCTTTTTTTTCTTTTTTTTTTCTCATTTATTTTTCTCTTTTCCCCCCCTCAAATTTCCCCATTTTTCTCCTATATTTGTTCCTTTTATTTTTGTATTTTTAATTTTATTTTTCAATTTCTTTATTTCCTGTTCCTCTCCTTTTCTTTTTTTTCGACTTTTTTTTTTTTTTTTCCTTTTCCATTCTATGCTTCTCAAATCATAATATTCTTTATTGTTGCACCACAATTTAATTTTATATATATTGTTATGGTAGCATTATCGTTGCTTCAATCCTTCAGTGAGACCTCCATGATACCATCACAATATATTTATATATTGTCATGATATCATTGAAGTTTACTTCGGTCCACAATGATACCACCACAATATATCTATATAATGTCCTGATATCATTGGTGTCTATATATATATAGGCTTAATAATAAGTGTTAATCATAGTTTCTAGGTTGATTATATTATTCATTGACTGGACTTTAAGTATTCTCCAAGATTCTTTCACCTATTTGGAAATTAATATTTTGACCGTATACTCCTCCTTTAATTTCTTTTATAGTTTAGTGTTTTGGTAGTACTCAACAAAACCCCAATTCTTTTTTCGTATGATAATAATAAACTCAATGTAATCTCCTAAGTTTTTGGGAGGGTGGTGTATGCGTATACAGTCTTGGATCCCTTGTCAGGACTCGAAAACTCGAGTCAAGATGACACATATTATAATTCAACAGTAGGAAATTGAATTTGTAACCTAGAACAAGTAACATGCATACAGGGTAGAAACAACTATTAATAATAGATGCATTATATCATTCAAGGAGACGGCGGAAAATAAGAACAGAAGCCAATACATACAACCAAAAGAGATCCAACACAAAACCTAGAGTCACATGTACAAAGCTACTACAAAAGAGTACAAATTCCAAAGGTAGACAAAAAAAATATACATACTTGTCTCAAATGCTAAAAACTAGCCAACAACTATCACAAAAAAGAGGCAAACTGAACCAAGACGTCAAAAGCTCACCCTTGCCTCTGAATACCTCAACAATCGGCTCAATATCAACACGGATGACTGGTACTCGGACCTGCATCATGAAAACAGATGCAGAGTGTAGTTTGAGAATCAAAACAACATGTACTCAGTAGGCATCATAAACTAACTGAGCTTGAAAAGTAAATACAATATGAAACGCGAGAAATAACACTAGAAAAGGTCAAATCAACGAAATGATAACGAAAATCTAACATGAATGCACAAGAGTCTACGAAAGAATGGAAATGAAAAGCAAGTAACTAACTAAACCTAACTAGACTCCATAAGTCCAGAAAGTACACTTTTGTGCAAGTTTAAGTATATGATCACCCGAACAGATCCCTATAAGCCTAATTAGTACACAGAAGAGCTATAACTAATGAGTATGAAATTCTATGAATCATGAATAGGAGAGTGCATAGCCCGAACGTTGAATCGCGAATAGAACACCCAATGAATCCAATAGAACCATGATGTTAGGTATCAACTCAATAGATAATAATGTGCTCCAAACTTGAACTGCAGTTGAAGATCATGTGCCCAGATCTTGAATTTGTGTCTAAAATGGTGGTCGGACAAGACCTTAAATTTGTGGCTATATGAACTGTCGAAGAAGAGTCTCATGTCAAGCCACCAACATAAGACCACCATAGATTGACGTCCACCCCAAAGTTTCCAACAAACCACTCTAAGCCCGAATCAAATCCAACCCCAAATCGTCAAGCAAAGCTCGAAATAACAATGGAGAATCATTGGGGTAGTAGTAAAAAGGGAATTATGAATAAAAGATTATTACAGCTGAGTTACCGCCTAGATACGGTTCATACTATCAAATTCAAGTCTGTTGCATTAGTCTACGGGAAGCTAAATCATCCAAAGCGATGTCAAAGAATTCTAAGGCCTATCATCTCCAAAACGCAAAGGCAATCACTAGCCTACACCAGGCTAAGGCTAATAACAAACTATTAATAATCACAAAACAACTACGGACAATAACCACAAGGTAAGACATGATCACACAACAAGAATAACATTCTATCACTCTCGAAATACCCCAAAAATAAGGCCTGAGACATGATTTTTGATAAGTAAACATGAATCGACTACCAACCCATCCCAATTCTAGCTAAACCAAAATGAATTTACATTCTCGAGCTCAATCTAAAGACCGAAAAGGTGTAGCCTACTGTAACGACCGGATTTCGTCATTATAGAAAAGCCAACGGGGAAAATTTGGGCCGGAAATTTTTTTCGTAGTAACTTGAAATTTCCCAACCTAGTCCAGATTTGGATGAAATCGATGTCATTAACGTCTATGGAAATTTGGTAGCAATTGGGTGATCTAATTATGAATTTTATCACATGAGTAGATATATAAGTCGTTAAGAAACCCGTATGACTTTATGGAATTGAATTCGAGAATTGCTAGTAATTCGGGTAATTAGTGATTGTTTATTGATTTCCGTATTATATTGATTGTTTGTAGACCAAGAACAAGCGGAACGAATCCGGAAAGGGAAGGAACAAGTTTCTTAGGGTTTCAAGCTTATTTCGAGGTAGGTGATGGTTGTGATTCTATGATTGTGTGATGTATGTTTGTTCTTGCTTCATTATGATACATGTATGTATGCGAATGTTGCATTATTGATCTCATTAATTATAAATGAGGATATATGAATAATGAATGCCATGAATCATGACTTGATTGTATGATTATGAGAATGTACATTGTGATTGTGATTGTGGCTTGTTAAATGGATCGTGTGTTGCGTTCCGACACACTAACTTGGATCGATTTCCACATTCCGGCATAATTATGGGATCGATTGCCACATTCCGGCATAATTATGGGATCAGTTGCCACGTTCCGGCATAAACATTGGATCGGGTACCACGTTCCAGTATGCTAACTATTTGGGTTTGGGTTCCATGAGAGGACCAATGATTTGATATATTTGTGTATCTTGAGAAATGTGAAATTGTACCTTGTTTGTAAATATTGATGATATTGTATATGTTCGATATATGCATGTGATTATATTGTTGTATTGACTTATGTATGTTACACTTAGTGGGATAGCCACGTGATTCTACCAGTACACTGTGGTTGTGTGCTGATACTGCACTTGCTCTTTCTTTGTTGAGTACATGACATCTTCAAGCGGCTATTGACAGACCTCGTTTAGAAGATCAGTGATCGTCGTTCGAATTCAAGGGTGAGCCAGTTCTTCCAGGCTGTCATGAGTTCTCCTTTCGTCTATGTCCAAATTTCGGACTTAGACTTTTCTAGTTAGTTGATTTGTTCATTAGTATGGGGTTGTATCCCTTCTTGTTTAGACTTGTTGAAATTTAGATGTTTTGGTACATTGACTTTTAGGTTCTAGGTGTATTTTCCGCATTGTTTAGTTGTTAGATCTTTTGAAAGTTTATGGGAACTTCAGTCTTTATCTATTTAACTTGCCTTCGTAATTTAAATGCTTTAGTTTTTGATTTAGTTGCTTGGTTTGGGTTGTAGTAGTGATTCTCCCACTGGAGAGTTAGAGTGGGTGCCAATAACGACGGTCTGGATCGTAACACCTACCTCAAAGCAGACCACACGCGCTCCAAAATCATAATTTCAAAGTTTTCCTTTCGAATGGTCTCCAAACGTCGTCATGCTATCAAAAACATAATCACAACATCAAAACACATTTTTTGACACCAAAAACACTACAATTGGCAACCGACTGTATTAAAGAACTTATCATTTGTCTTTAGCGATGGGGTCGGTGGCACCTTAGTCTACAGTCCACGAAGTAATAACTTCTCTATCATTAATGCAGTACTATAGTCTATAGACATAAGCAAAATATGGGGTTACAATGCATTATGTTACCTTATTCTACTCTAGGCAATTCTGCGTCAAATGACCCATCTTGTGGCAAGAATAACAATCTTTTTTCGCCATATCAATCTTTTTAACACCGCATTCTCCTCTCTTCTTAAATTGAGATTTACCCTTTTTATTTGACTTATCAAATCCCATGTTCTTCTATACTTTCTTGTTCTTGCTATTGTTCTTTTGCTTAGTAGTAGAAGTCTCAGAAAATTCAGTTAGAAAAGCTTGCTCAATTGTTTTAGAAGTGTCACGACGCTCATCTTTCAGAACAAGATGTTGTCCAATGTCTTTAAAAACTTGGTACTTTCATTATGGTTGTATGAATTTTCATATAATTCCAACTAGCAAGAAGAGATCTTATAACAGCTTGCACTTGTTAGAAAGATTATATGAATTAGGGCTTAATCTAGAAGCGTCAAAATGTGATGGATCCAGACAAAATGTCTTAAAGCTTGCAGATTTTGCATTGGCTAGAGCATTTGATATGTACATGGTTTTGAAATGAAATTAATCGCCAAACCTGCCTGTATCACTATCATTTCATGTTGTTCCATTTCAAACTTGATCATGTCACTTAAGTGTCATGTGATATAAAATTGGTCATGTGGATAACTTACATTGGAAAAAGAATAATCTTTAATGGATCATTCTAGAGATATATAGAGAATTTCTTCGAACTTTATATATATATTGCTTAGAATTAGCACGAAGTAAAAATAATTCAAGAGATGATTTATATTTTGGTATAGTAAAAATGTAATGAAATGAACAAGAATTTATGTTTTATTCATTGACAATATAATTTTTTTCATTTAACTAAAATCTAGTTATTTGTTAATCACCTAAAACTGAAAATAAACAACATTTTATAAGAAGTTAATTACATAAAATATTGAGTGATAAATATGAAGTAAATCTAAAATAGATATTGATCAAAAAATCATTCGCAAGAGTTGATGAAGATACAAGTCAGCATATTAGTGACAAGGGTTAATCTAGCCGCCACTTATATAGGAGAGTCCTAACCATATTCTAACACAGAAGACTAAGCTAGCAATTGTTAGGACTCTAGGAGCTAGCAACTGTTAGGACTCTAGGGGCTATGGTTGTGTATATATACCCTATTCTGTACAACGTAAGAGAATAAGAAAATCAGCCACATATTCTTATATTTTGTTTTCTTCAATACTTCTTCATGGTATCAAGAGCTTAGGCTTAACTAATTATTAACTAGAACACTGGATCCTGAAGCCTGTCTCTCGTAAAAAAAAAAAAAAAAAAACAGATATGGCCGCATCCTCGAGCTCTAGTTTAGGTCTTTCACCCTCCTCGCTCCATCAACTCATCACCATCTGCCCTATTAAACTAAAACCATCGAATTACCTTGTTTGGAGGACACAAATCCTTCAACTCATGCAAACCTTGAAAGTTACATCCATAATCAAGGACGAAGCCCCATCCGAGACTATCGAAAACGCAGAAGGAGAACCATCCCCTAACCCTAAGTTTGTAGACTGGGAAGAACGTGATGTTCTGGTTAGAAGTTGGATCTCCGGTACAATGACAGAAGAGTCGATGTTTCTCATTATAGGGTGCTCAACTGAAAAGCAAATAGGGTCATGTCTTGAGGATACCTACCTACAAGCCAGTAAAGACAAGGAATTTCAGTTGAAACAACAACTTCAAACTGTGAATCTTGGAACAAAATCCATAGATGAATATGCCAAGGAATTTAAAGGGATTTGTGATAGTCTCGTGGCTATACACAAACCAATAGATGAAGACAGCAAAGTAATTAACTTTGCTAGAGGCCTTGAAAATAAATACAAGACCTTTCGCACTGTGATGTTAGGGAAACCACCATACCCTACCTTCAATCAATTTGTGACTGCCCTTAGAGGATTCAAAACGAGGGAAGAAGCAGATGACATTCAACAAACTCATATTGAGTCAGCAGTGGCCTTTGCTGCTCAAAAGTCACAAGGTCGAGGTCGTGGAAATTATTATCAAGGTAGGGGAAACCAACGAGGAAGAGGAAATAGAGGATTCAACAACAACCAGCGGCTGTTCGATGCTCCTCAAGATGGGGGTGGAGCTAATCAAACAAGAGATAATTCAAAAGTAAATGCTTGCCAGATTTGTGGAAGAAATAACCATACTGCGCTTTCTTGTTTTTATAGGTGGGATTATTCCTATCAAGCACAGCAAGAAGTCCCAAAGGCACTTGCAGCAATGAGTTTTAACGATCAATCTGATAATAATTTGTACATGGACTCAGGAGCTACCAATCATATGGTACAAACTACAGGTATACTCAAAAACTCGTCTCCCTTTAGAGGATCTGACTCTGTTATGGTAGGAAATGGCCATAAATTCAAAATTACACACATAGGAGACACAAATGTTGGAAGAGACTTGCGTCTTAAAAATGTGCTTGTTGTGCCTAATCTCAAGAAAAATCTTGTTTCCGTTAGTAAGCTTATAACAGACAATGCTTGTTCCTTGACATTTACTGATAGTGGTTTTATTGTTAAGGACAAGAGAAAAGGAACAATCCTGGCAAAGGGGAATAAGCAAGATGATTTATATACATTGGACAGCGGCATACATGAGGCTTTAACAACTACAGCGACAAACAAGAATTCAGATTCAATTTGGCACCAAAGATTAGGACACCCCCACCCTCGAACTCTTAAATTTTTGCATAGCAATAGTTTGATTGATGTTAGTAGTTGGAATAAAATTCCCTCCATATGCACTAGTTGTCAAATGGGGAAGAGTTGTAAATTACCTTTTCAAGCATCAAATAAAAGAGAGTCTGAACTTTTAGCAAAAATACATAGTGATCTATGGGGACCAGCCCCTGTTGCATCTTCTCAAGGAATTCGATACTATGTCATTTTTGTTGATGATTGTACCAGGTTCACTTGGATTTATCCATTAAAGAAGAAATCTGATTTTTTTGCTCACTTTGTGATTTTTCACAAATTGGTAGAAAATCAATTTTCTAAGAAACTTAAGACTTTTCAATGTGATGGTGGGGGAGAATTTAACAGTCTTGCATTTACTAGTTACTTGGGTCAACATGGTATACAAAGGCACATTTCATGCCCACATACTCCCGAACAAAATGGTGTAGCAGAACGAAAACATAGACATATTGTTGAAACAGGCCTGACTTTGATTTTTAATGCTAATGCCTATATTTCTTTGGGTTGAGGCTTTTATGACTGCAGTGTTCTTGATTAATCGAATGCCTACATCCACTTTAAAAATGGCGTCTCCCTTCACAAAGTTGTTTGGTCAAGAACCTCACTACAATACATTGAAAGTTTTTGGTTGCAGATGTTTTCCCTACCTGAAAGGTTACAACAAAGATAAATTTCAGCCAAAAACTTTTCCTTGTATTTTTATAGGTTACAGTCTTCTTCATAAAGGTTACAGATGCTATCACCCTAAATCTAGGCGTGTTTATATTTCTAGGCACGTCATCTTTGATGAGTCTACTTTACCATATTTTGGCTCTAGTCCTAATGTACATGCAGATTTATCACAATTCTTCACATACACGGAGGTTGATACACCACAAACAGAACAAACAGAAGGTAATCACACCTTCGATGACGAATCTGCCGTTCCTATCATGCCTATTTCTGCTGCACCACACCTGCATATTGGATCCCTCAAAACAGCCACAACCAGTGCTTGAAGCTCCTCCGAACATCCAACAACCACCTGCAGTTCCAACAGCTCCTTCCGCACATACAAATTGTACTTTTGAACCACCAAGTCCTCAATCAGACATACATGACTCTCCATCACCACCAATAATTGACCCTGCTCAACTATCACACTCTCCATCTCAAACCATACGAGCTGTCCCATACTGTCCATCTACCTTTTCTCGCCCACCTAGTCCTTCGAACTCTCACAAAATGCTTACTAGAGCTAAGACAAATAGCATACCCAACCCCACCTTTCACTCACTATCCACGACTGTTTCTATCACCTCTGACACAAAGGAACCCCGCACCATCAAAGAAGCTCTATCCAAAGAACATTGGGTTGCGGCAATGTACGAAGAACTTCATGCTCTTCACTCTAATGACACTTGGCAGCTGGTTCCACGTCAGTCCAATATGAATATAGTTGGCTCTCGATGGGTTTTTAAAACCAAATTAAAGGCAGATGGTTCAGTGGAAAGGTTCAAGGCTTGGCTCGTCGCCAAAGGTTATAATCAAATTGAGGGAGTTGATTTTGACGAAACCTTCAGTCCAGTGGTAAAAGTGACCACCATACGTATTGTCCTTGCTGTTGCTACAACATTACACTGGCCAATTAAGCAACTTGATGTGAAGAATGCATTTTTACATGGTGATCTCACAGAAACAGTCTTCATGGAGCAACCTCCGGGTTTCATTGATCCTATTTTTCCGTCTCATGTGTGCAGGTTAAAGAAGGCTTTGTATGGGTTAAAACAGTCTCCAAAAGCATGGTTTCACTAATTTAGTACCCATCTTCTACACCTGGGATTCCATTGCAGCCCGTCTGACTCCTCTCTCTTCATTTGGAGGTCTTCTCAAGACACCATTTTGCTCCTTCTTTATGTCGATGACATACTTCTTCCAGGAAGCTGCATCTCCCTTCTAAAGGCTTTGGTATCTAATCTAAACTCCAAGTTTGCTATGAAAGATATGGGTGATCTCCACTTCTTCCTTGGAATTGAAGTTATACGCTGCCCGGATGGTTTATTCCTTAGCCAACACAAGTACGCGATGGATATATTAGAACGCACAAAGATGACTTGTTCCCGTTATATTCATACTCCTCTTGCTATAAAACATGAGCTTCATGATACCGGAGGTCCTCCTGTTGATGCCTCTGAGTTCCGAAGTATAGTTGGTGCCCTGCAATACTTAACTCTCACTCGCCCTGAACTTGCCCATGCCGTTAATCTCCTCTGCCAGTTTATGCAACACCCTTGTGCCACTCATTGGTCTGGTGTCAAGCGAGTACTTCGCTACTTAGCAGGAACTACACAGCTTGGCCTTCGCATCACTGCAAAATCCTCTCTCAATCTAGTTGGTTTTTCCGATGCAGATTGGGGTGGTTGTCCTCTCACGCGAAGATCAACGACAGGTTTGTGTGTATTTCTAGGTTCTAATTGCGTCTCGTGGGCTTCTAAGAAACAAACAACTGTGGCAAAATCTAGCGCTGAAGCAGAATATAGGTCATTGGCCTCTTTGGCTGCGGAGCTAACATGGATCACATATATACTCAGTGACATTGGCATTTCCTTACTCAGTCCTCCTCTTCTTTACACTGATAATATTTCCGCAATGCACTTGACTAATAATCCTGTTCTCCACGCTCGTACAAAACACATTGAGCTTGATTACCACTTCGTGAGGGAAAAGGTTGCCCAAGGTGCCATGGTCACAAAGTTTGTTCCTTCACAGCTCCAAGTCGCTGATGTGTTCACCAAACCACTGACAAAGGCTCTTTTTCGATTCTTTCAGACCAAGCTTGGCGTTGTGTTACCCACCTCCAGCTTGCAGGGGGATGATGAAGATACAAGTCAGCATATTAGTGACAAGGGTTAATCTAGCCGCCACATATATAGGAGAGTCCTAACCATATTCTAACACAGAAGACTAAGCTAGCAATTGTTAGGACTCTAGGAGCTAGCAACTGTTAGGACTCTAGGGGCTATGGTTGTGTATATATACCCTATTCTGTACAACGTAAGAGAATAAGAAAATCAGCCACATATTCTTATACTCCCTCTGTCCCAATTTATGTAACACATTTCGCTTTTCGAGAGTCAAACAGTTTGAGTTTGACCGAGAATTTGCTCATGAAATCTTCAAATTTTTTAAAATGAAATTTATATATTTATAAACTACATAAAAAGTACTATAAGTCACAATAATTGATAATTCAAAATATTTA
>JAJOOO010015515.1:0-29120 GCA_029582685.1 Solanum piurae | reverse complement strand
CTAGTTATTCTTCTCATCTTGATAACAACAAAAATTGACTACTGAATTCTGATTACTTATTGAATTTTCATAATTGTTTAACAAACCCCCCCCCCCCCTTTTAATTAGTTGTTGTTTTTTGGAAGTACTTTGACTAATTGAATATAATCATGGGTTAAAGTAAAGTCTAAACCATTTTCCTCGTGGGATCGACCCCAACCTACAAGTTGGGTTCTTTACTTGATAACGATCGCTTATGCTTCTTTAGGGAGGTGTAATTTGAGCGTATCAATCATCTTATTGATGAAGCAGCATCAGCCTATCATCATCGTCGTCCTATCAATGAAGAATCATTATCTCATCAATGAAGCATCAATATCATCATCCTATCGATGGAGCATCATCATCATCCCATCATGTAGAATCATTATTCTATCAATGGATCGATATCATCCTACTAATGGATTATCATCATCTTACCAATGAAGAATCATCATTATTTTCATTTGCAAGAACGTCATCAAGAGAGCCATCAACATATTACATCAGTCTATATTTTATTAATTTGATATCAAAGGAAGAGTACATTTGAAGAATTATATTGCAAATATGAGATACAAGTTTTATTGGCCTAACGTCAAGAAGAAGAAACTGACGTTAAATGTTCAAAGAGAGTGATTAAGTGTCAACATGGTAAAAAATGATATCTCTCCATTTGAATTACATTTTTATGCTAATGAGTTTTATCTCAGTCTTTGTCGAGAGCTTCCAAGAGGATGAATTCTCAAGTCAAACCACAAGTGCGGACGACATCAACAAGGATGCAGCACAACGTGGAACTTTTACTTAGCAGCGAACTGGGACATAGTTCAAAGAGGAGTATCAATCTCTTAGGACGCGAGCTGAGGAGCGACTTTCACCACAATCAAACCACACCCCTATCAGAAGGCATGTGGGTTTTTCTTTAGGTTTATCAGTTTCAGTTTCGCATCCGAAAATTTTGGTTTTCACCGAAAGCAACTTTCTAATCTGAGTGAAAATACACCAAGAGCTTTGGAAATTATGTTCATGTAAATTCTTAATTATGGGTGTGAAGTGCACCACATTCATAGCTAAGAGGTTGCAAGCCTCTTTTTCATACTCGACTTATTTGTTGCTCTTCCCAACCGAAGGATATCTTAGCATAAGAGATTTCCTTTTCAACCGATCGAGTCGAACTACAAACAGTCTGATTCTTTAAGTTGAGGGATATGTAGGCGGGCTCAACGTTGAAAACTCGGCTGTATTCCAACATTCTCTCTCAAATCGTATTCCCGAGCATTCTGGTGCCTTCATAATTCGATATCAGGATGACTTTTGAATTCTTTCAAAATTGTGCGTGAAATCAAGCATATCGAACTACAAGTGGCCTGAATTCTCATATAGCTTGAGATATGTAGGAAACCCACTTCTGAGGTTCGGCCATAATTCCTAAAGTCCGTACCAAATCTCTTTTCCAAAAGATGAAGATGCGGTCGTTCAAAATTGGATTCGTCAATTTCATTTTCCTCAATTTTTTTGCATCAATCCGAGTAAAGCGAGGGACAATTGTTGACACCCAATTTTGACCCTCTCGATAATAATTAATTTCCGAGCTTCTTGATTTTCAAACGATTTAGAATAATTGGCTTTATAAAATTCAAATAGTTTCAAAGTTATTTTAAGTAATTTCTGTCAATTTTTATAGTATTTTAAATGAGAAATATACTTCATATAATTATATATGTAATTAGTATATGCTACAAATATTTGAAAATCATGTCAAAGATTTCTACATTGTTAAAATAAATATTTTATTAATTTAGTTTTAGTTTGAATTATGATTTTAATTTTGAATTAATTAGTTGGTATTTTTATTAGTTATTTTATAATTAAGTTAATTATTTTATTTCATTAAGAATAAGAAGCTCATTAATTAATTCGTATTAATTTGTCTGGTCAAGTTTTAACCAAACTCATTGATCGAATTCGATTTGACTACAATTGAATTTTATTTAGGCTTTATACCTAATCAATTTATTTCAACCATTTAGAGAAGCCAATTTTGGGCCTTTTCTTCACAAAATCCCAGCAGTCCCATCTTTAAATTCCTACAATAGCATTCCAATCAGCCTTATACTTAAATCAGTAGCCCTTTTTCCATAATTTCAAACCCACTCCAATTAACCCAGCCCACAACAATACAATACAACAACATACAACATCAATACACCGACAATACCAAAACAACCCAGCGACCCCATTCTTTTCCTCTTCCTCGCGACCAGTATGCCCAGAAACAACAACCCAGCGAGTCAGAACCCGAGTCCAGCGCGCTTTCCTCTCCTTCTCTCCTCTCGACATGTCTTCTTCGTACGGGAATACTCTAGAAAAAAGTAGAAAAAGATCCAGGTGTTGCATCTCAATGCCTTCCTCGTCCTTGCTCGAGAATCAAGGGTTCCAAATCATTTTCCCGTTAAAAACAGTACATTTTCCAGTTGTGGGAACCTTATTTCTTAAGGAATTTGAATTTCAAATTTTGAATTCTATCCAAAAATCTACCTGTTTTCCCCCTCAAATCAGACCCCATTCTCATCTATTTAAACCCTATCTTCTTCATTATTTTAAGATTGGAGAAATTTGTTGGTAGAAAACAGTGAGAAAAATACAAAAAAGAAACTGAAATTCATCAAGCATAGGCAAGAAAAATCAAATCAAAAGTTAGAACGATAGTGTTTATATCACCGAGTTTCTGAATCTTCTGTTTGGAATTCGAGATTCTGACGAGATTTCATTCGTAGTAAAGTCGCTACTCCCTGCTCGTTTTGTCTCGGTTCCGCTGCTCCCAGAAAGGTAATCTTACGTCCTTTTGTATTCCATTTCAATATGGTGTGTTGTATATTCAATACTTTGTTAAAAGTTATGTTATTTAGTGTATTTGGTTCATTGTTTTAGCATTCCTATGAATCTTGAATCAGTTAGCATGTGTCAAATTTTAATAAAGTTTCTCTTAGTATTAGATGGTAGTTGTTAGATTTGTTGGCTCAATATCATGACCTGTGAGATTGGTTGGTTTTTTGTTTTGTTTTTGTTTGAAATGATTTCGTATTCATTTGGTTTCAAGTGTCAAGTACATAGGCTGTTTAGATAGACTTCTTCACCATTTTGGGTGTTACAACTTGTAGTATCATCTTACCAAGTCAACTTTGCCTACTTAAACTTGATGGTCAATGTGTTTTCATGTTACTGTACTAATTAAGGGCTTTTGAATCTCATGGTGATTTCATTTTTCATGTAGGATAATTAGCCAAACTCTTTATCTTGTGTCTAATTTAATTGCAAATATTTTGGATTGATCCCTATATTATCATTGTTGAAATTTTCTAAGAGTCATGTTTTTCCCTTTTGTTTAAAACTATTTTTCCCTTTTGTTTAAAACTATTTTTCCCTTCTCTGTGAAGTCTTAATTTTGGGTTTAGATTTTGTTTTGTTCACCTGAGTTGAATATGTTGCCTTTATTATTTTAATATATCTTTAGTTAAATCTTTGTCTTTGTTTTGCCGGCACCTGTAATATTGGTTTGCTCTCATGTATAGTAGCCATTAAAATTTGTTTGCTTGAGAATAGAATATTAGATTTTTTGAATAAGTTATTTTAATGTTAGTCCAAATAGTTGTTGAATGTGTCTTACACGTGATTCAAAAATGTGCATTCTTCCTTGTGTTTTCTTTTTCCAGCAAGCTTATTTCCAAGTCAATAAGTTTGTTGTCATTATAGGTGTTTGACTCTTGATTCTTCATATTGTGGTAAAAAAAATGTATTTTTTAAAATTTATCTACTTGATGCTCACTGTCAAACATTCTGAGACCATGGTTAATTATTATAAATGTGCTTTGACTGTTGAGCGTCTGTTTAAGCTAATGATGGGCAATTGAACTTGTTATTATCCCATATGCTTAGTTATTTTAGCGGAGTCTCGTTATGATTAGTTATTAATCCTTATATCTTTTTTCTCGCATGAACTTTTGCTCCGAGTCCAATTTGGGACTCCCTCTTTCCTCACATTATTCCATTGGATCAAATTCAATAATTTCCTTTGAGTCGGCCCCACCTCAAAGGAGCAACGAAGATGAAACAGGGGTACAACTCAAATACACAGGGAAAAGGCCAGAATTTGGCTTGCATACAGCAGTATACATCAAAATGTATACATAGATTGCTGAAGGCAAACAAGCCCAAAGCCCTCGAATAATTTCCAGGTGGTGAAAAATGGGCCAAAGTCCACTTGAAATTCAGCAGGATGAAAGAGAGTTTTAAATAGGCCCAAACTCATGTTTTGGGCATTTTTAGTACTAGGACAGGTTCAAGATTTGGGAATTTGGGGAAAGATGGCACAAGTTTCATATTTTCTCCCTTTTCTTCTTTATTTATTCGTTATCATGTTGACTAACATCTTATTTGATTTTGGTTTTAACTTAATTAATTTCCAAAGATAGTCATTTCTCTTTTTATGTTCAAAACACATATATTTATTACTTAGCTCTATTTTATCATAATGTCTTGTCAACACTTAAGTTACTTCCCTTGAGAATGATCCCCCCTTAGTTTCTTTCCCCTTAAAAATAAAATAAAAATAAAAATAAATAAATAAATAGAATAAATGAGTTCTTTTTCTTAGTTAAATTTTTTAAAATTGGTCATAGTCACTTTAGTCAAATCGCCGGTCAACCACAAGTTAGCGGACATTCTGAGGGCCTAACACCTTCTTGAAATGTACATTGAACTCAAACCCTTTTTCAATTGATTTTATCTGTTTGAGTCTTTTGAAAACCTTATGTTTTTTCTTGATTTTTACTAAAAAATTAAGTGGCGACTCTGTTTCTTTGGGAAATTCAATTTCTCTTAAATCATAAGTTTAGTCGATTTTTCAAAAATTTAGTCATTTTTTCTTTTATTTTATTTTTAAGTAAAACAAAACCATGATCATATTCAACCTAGAATACAAAAATCAAATACAACAACTAAAAGAGCAGAGACAATACACTTGAGATAACTAAAATTCATCATTCAACAATCCTTGATGAAAAAATCCAACTTAAGTCATAACCAAAATCCAATAACCATTCCATATGTCCACCACAAAGTAAGACATAAGCTAACAACAACAGAGTACTTACAACTCACACACCTATAAACTTCAAAATTCTTCTCCAAGACCTCCTCATTCATAAATTCAGCATATCTTATCAAACACTCCCACAACTTCTCCACAAAAGATCTAACATACTAAAAAATGAATTAAACTTGTATTAAAAATGTATTACACTATATTAAAATTGAATCAGAAGAAAAAATTAAAAGTGTATTACACAAATACTAACACATTTAAAATTTGTATCTATTGTAAATTAAGTAAGTAATTCAATAAACATCGTTGTTCGAAATTCATTCGTCTCAAAATTGATCACTGAATACACATTGTTGAAGGTGACTGTAGTCGAGAAAGAGAATTAAACATGAAATAAACAAGTAACTAATGACATGCTATCGAATTTAAACCTTCTAACCTTTCAAACTTTTAAAAACTTCAAACTCAACTCTCTGCTCGAACTTGATTCGTCTCGAAATTGATCACTAAATACACATCGATGCGGAAGCTTACAATTTGCAAATCATATAGTTGATAAATCAGATAACAAAAACTTATACTAAAATCAAAATATTATTATATCAAAACTAACATAAAGAAAAACACTGAAACTTTAGAGAGAATAGATCTCCCCATAAATAAAAGTCTTTAAACGACTACATTGTGGATTCTATTGTGTTGTGTTAGAAGAAACAAACCTATATTTATAGAGTCCTAAAATCTTTCATACTAGAAAAGAACTAGCTACTCCAAAACATTTTCTTAAAAGGAAAGAATAAACCAAATATGAAAGAATATTATATTTTCCTTTCAAGAAAAGTAAAAACATTTATGGTAATGTTTTGTCTTTTCTTTTAGGAAAAAATAAACTTCAAATAAGGTAAGAAAATCAGGGCAAAACCCTAACACTAGACTTAGTTGAGGTGTCTAAGTGAGATACGTGGACAATTTTAAAAGGCCGTCGATGACTTAGCCTTTAATTTTTATAAAATGAAAATGTATCTTTTTATTTTGTCACTTTGGTGTTACACTTTCAATCTCATTCTAGAGCTTTGATATTTATTTCATAAATTGTTATCCTCTTTGAATTTTAGAGACTACGAGGATAAAAAGTAAAAACATTGAAGTATCATCTTTACGTAAAATGCTTGCTTGGCTGAGAAAAGAGGAATATTTTATTAGGTACTGCAAGTTAATTTTATATTTCACTTAATCTGATAAAGCATTTCTAGATCTAAACATACAGTCCTATTTGTACTCTATTTGGGGTTTTGTAATAATATATATGTTTTTCATATTTTTCTAGTAAATTTGTTAAATATTTTTACATGCATTCATTAAGTTTAAAGAAAGAATTCACTTGCATACTATATGAGGCTATTATATCGTCCCACTAATTGTGTTTTTAATGAATAAATTCAAATAGTAAAATCTGCAACATTTTGATTTTTCTCCCTCCGTTCAACAATTGTTGTTCACTATATTATTTATGGGATGTTCATCAATACTTGTCCACTTTATAAAATCAATGTATAATTTTACACTTAGTTCCTACTTTACTCTTATAATTAATTATAGTTATTTCCTTATTACATTTTTTAAGACATTGTATTTATTATATTCAAGTGGTCATATAGTAAAACTACCCTTCTATTTATAATTTCTTAAAAAGTGTGTAAAATCAAAAAATAGTGAACAAGTATTGTTGGACAGAGAAAATAATATTTTCTATTTCATAAGTTAAAACTTTTAAAACATGTAGAAATTTTATAATAATTAGGGGCTAACGTGCAACGAACGTTTCTAGAAACTAGTCCTCTAATAGCATCATAAAAGCATTCTTACACACAAAATTATAAAGATGAGAATAACAATAAAAAAATAATCTAGAAGAAAAGAGACTTTGAATCTTCCCATCACATGTTTTCTCAATATAGTTTAAAATGACTTTCTATATAATTTATCATCAATAACAAAATAAATAAGTGCCTCAATTGCAAGAATGTATGTTTACCCACTTAATGCAATAAATAATATTTTAAGTCAATATATATAGTATATAACCAAAAGAATCTCAGTAACTTCATTAATTTATTAAAATATATATTTAAGTTTCCTACAAAAATATTATTGAAATAGGGGTGAGATGATCAATCAATTTTTTGTTGATGGAGTAAACGGACTAGGTGGGTCAATTAATTAGCCCTTTCCATAATACTATATTTCTAAAAAATAAATAAAAATGGAGTCAACGGACTAGTTGGGTCAATTAGCGTGTGAGAAGAAAAGGAAATAAAGTATACTCGTTGCTTCCTCGAAAATAAGGATATAGAAAATATAAGGACTTTTTTGCCACTTGAAAATATAAAAACATTACTTTATTATTTTGACTAGTGTAGCAACATTTGTTTAACTATGGCTGTTTTTGCATCTTTATCATATCTTGTTTTGATTATCCCCTTTGTCACTTCATTGTCCTTCAATTTTGATAGTTTCAATCGCAATGATCAAAATTTAACATATGAAGCAGATGCTTATTCAGAAAACGGTGTAATTCAGCTCACCAAAAATGGTTTAAACTTCAGCATAGGCCGAGCTACATATTCTCAAGAATGTTGGGTATTAATTGCCCTGAGTTTCTTATCATAAATAGGTTTTTCTTTTAGGAAAAAGATTTGGATTGGCTAGTCCTTTTCTTGTAGGAAAAGGTTTTAGGACTCTATAAATATAGGTTTGTTCCTTCTAACTTAATTAGCATTCACAATGTAGTCTTAAGGGCTTTGAGAGTTTTGGTTAGGGGGAGAATTTGTGGGTCACAAGCTTGATACGTTATCACTTGTGTGAACCTCCCATGTATTCCGTGTGAATTGGTTGAGGTTGTTTCTCTCTATATTTTGTACTCTCATATTTATAGTGGATTGCTCATCTCCTTTGTGGACGTATGTCGATTGACCGAACCACGTTAAATCTTTGTGTCTTTTTGGTCTATTTCTCGCTTGTCTTGTTACTCGTGGTCTTTCGAGGTTTGCTTTGCTAGCTTCTGCATTACACCTGCTTATTTTCGGTCCTAACAAAGAACTCTATCTTTGGGACAATGCCTCTGGGAATGTCACAAATTTCTCTACGCATCTCTCCTTTGGAATCAATTTTCTGGGCAGAAACTTATATGCTGATGGTCTTACCTTTTTCCTCGCCCCTGCAGGTTCAGTAATTCCTGATAAACACTTTGCCTCAGGAGAGGGACTTGGCCTTGCAAGTGATAATCGACAATATTCATGGAGAAATCACCATTTTGTTGCTGTGGAATTTGACATCTATAAAAACTCTTATGATCCACCGGGTGATCATGTAGGTGTCGATATCAACTCCATGGAATCTAAGGATCAAGTGACCTGGTTTAGTAGCATTCCCAATGGTACGAAAACTGATGTCTGGATTACTTATAATTCAACCTCAAAAAATCTTAGTGTTGTCTTCACCGGTTTCCTAAAACAAGGGAATACTACAGTCACCGTCCTGCAGAACATGTCTTACAATATTGATCTGAGGGAATACTTGCCAGAATGGGTCACTTTTGGCTTCTCAGGTGCAACAGGAAACTTCACTGCAATACATACCATATATTCTTGGAATTTTACTTCTTCTTTGAAATATAATGACAACATAACAGATCCAGATGTACCCCTACCAAGCCCTGTGTCAGAGGATACTTCAAGCAAAAATAAGTCAGGACTAGTGATAGGATTGATTTCTGGCGGTTGTGTTTCGACAGCAGTATCTGTTTTTATATTGTTTTCATTTTGGATAAAGAGGAAGGTGAGAGAAGATGAAGATGAAGATGATGATATTATTGATGGTTCCATGACTAATGAATTTCAAAGAAGCACAGGACCAAAGAAGTTTTTGTACAGTGAGTTGGTTAGATGTACAAATAACTTTTCGCGGGAAGAGATGCTTGGCCAGGGTGGGTTCGGAGGTGTTTATAAAGGTTATCACAGGGAATCCAACTCTTATATTGCTGTTAAGAAGGTTTCAAGGGAGTCAAAGCAAGGAATAAAAGAGTATGCATCAGAAGTCAGGATCATAAGCCTGTTAAGACATAAACATCTGGTGCAACTCATTGGTTGGTGCCATGAAAAAAGAGAACTTCTACTTGTGTATGAGTTCATGCCTAATGGAAGATTAGATCACCATCAAGATTGCTCAAGGCTTGGCCTCAGCTTTGTTTTATCTACACGAAGAATGGGAACAATGTGTGGTGCATAGGGACATAAAGTCTAGCAATATTATGTTGGATTCCAATTTCAATGCTAAACTTGGGGATTTTGGTTTAGCTAGGCTAGTTGACCCTGATAAGGGATCCCAAACAACAGTTTTGGCAGGCACGATGGGTTACATGCCTCCTGAATGTCTCACCACTGGCAAAGCTAGCAAGGAAACAGACGTCTATAGCTTTGGTGTTGTCGCGTTAGAAATGGCTTGTGGAAGGAAACCTGTTGATCCTAAAGCTGAGGAGCATCAAGTAAATATTATCGACTGGGTTTGGAGACTTTACGGGATGGGAAATCTTCATGAAGCAGTTGATCCTAGACTCTCATCAGAGTTGAATGAAGAGGAGGTGGAGCACTTGCTAATTGTTGGCTTATGGTGTGCTCATCCAGATAACAATTGCAGGCCTTCTATATGGCAAGCAATTCAGGTGCTTAATTTTGAAGCTCTGCCCACACTCCCTCCAAATTAACATGCCTGTACCAACATATTGCAGTACGTCACAATATGGACCAACTACTTCATGTGCATCACCATACGACTCCAATGGTCCTCGGATATCTGAAGTACAGTCTTCAGGGTCTAGAGACTACACTGGTTCTTCAAATAACACAGCAGCTTCTGCTGCATCTTCACCTTCCGCATCACTTCTGTACACACGTTGATATTGTCTTATAAATAAATAAATTGTTCTTTTATATTTCCTGCATTCAATCTTTGAAGATGATTGAATGAATCAAAAATTCTTGTTCAAAGCTTACATTAAATAGTGAAAAATACTCTCTTCTTAAATACATGTCTCTAGCTGGAAAAGACTCCGAATTTGAACTGATTTTGACTGAGATATCTCTTGTGAATTAAGATACATTAAGGATGTCATGTATGTGGTATGTTACCTCGCAGATTGTAGCTATAGTGACAATCCACTGCTACTGAAACTAAACATAATACGCAGAAGAAATGGTAATTGTTGCTTACAGATTATCGTTGTAGCCAACCGCATATTTTTGAGTCTAAAGCAAATATTTTAATTAATGGTATTACCATTTACCCGTTACAGTACAGTCTACTAACCTGGAACTTCAGTCATTCCAAGTCCAAGATCTCAGGCCAAAATAATACAATAATAAAGCGATAAAACTCGTACATCATAATCATATCATATTATCATATCATACATATATTATTATAAGTAGGAAGCTCCAAAGTGAAAAGTTGAATCATCATTTTACTCCTACACTAAATGAAAATGTTGTAAAATATTTAATTAAATTCATCAAATATAATTAATTAACATTTTAATCCTCAAATAAAGAAAATACTCCTTTAATAATTTGTGCAAAAAAATGTAAATATACGTTTAAATAAATGCTAAGTATCATATTGAGTACATACAATGAATCAACCATAATTATATGGTTCTCCACATATCAATTACTAATTTAAAGAAGTTATTAGAAGTCATTTATATATGCAGCGGCTTAACAATTTCAGAATTGATTCTTCATATTCTTATATGTGTATTAGTACATATATTGTATAATATAGTCATACGCTTCAACTTTGAACAATAACTACAAATTTGGATTTAATAGTTTTGAAAATTTAACTATTTTTAAAGAATAAAGGGAAAATGCATAAGTACCCCCAACCTATGCCCGAAATCTCAGAGACACACTTATACTATACTAAGGTCCTATTACCCCTTGAACTTATTTTATAAATAATTTTCTACCCCTTTTCGGCCTACATGGCACTATCTTTTGGGCCCCGCGCGTGTTGACAATTTTTTCAATGATAATGCAACGTAGACCAAGAAAGGGTAGAAAATTATTTATAAAATAAGTTCGGGGGGTAATGGGACCTTAGTATAGTATAAATGTGTCTCTGGGATTTCGAGCATAGGTTGGGGGTACTTATGCATTTTCCCAAGAATAAAATATGAAGTGTCATTTTACTACTTCATAGCACTTATAAAGAAATTTAATGATATTTTAATGATCTTTTTCTAACTTGACTTTTGAGTTTCTATATATCTTGGCTATAAATATCATTGCGTGCTTCACTGATTTTTCGATCTGTAAATTGTGCCATGATATATATTGTCTTAGTTTTGATGATAGCTACTTCTCTTCACTCCTTGTATCTTAATATTTGATTGATAATTTTATTGTAGATTAACTAAGATCTACTTAGATTTCTTTTCTATGTGTTCAAGTGGAATTTTATATTTTTGTGTTATTATATTAGCAATGAAGATGTTATACATTTGTTGATGTTCATTAGTATTATTTTTGTTACTTTCACCTTTCATTCATGAAATGGGTTAATGACATATTCATGACAATCCTTTGAGTCCCTCAATTATATCCTATAAAGGATGGGATTGGACATTACATTGTACACACCGAAAGAGATTTTAAATAATTAGAAGAGAATAAAGAAAGTTGTCATCTCTTATCTCTCTACATTTTTTTCTACTTAATTTCTTGTTTCACATTGTTACAGCTTTTAGCTTCATTTTATAATATTTTTGTTGATTTCTTTAGAGGTGTTCTTTTATTTACCATTAAAAATCACTATTTTCTTTCCGAGTTAATTCCTATTCAATAAATAAATAACTACAAATAAAAAATTATTGTACACAATAAGACTTTGAATTTTATGATTTAAGTCTTTGCATGGCTCATAATTATTCTTGCTTTGGTGACCACAAATGTAAATTTTATAGCTTTTAAAGTACTTTTTTCTGATTTACTATTTTATTTTACAAACTTTATAATAAAAAATAGAATTATTAGTTCTATTAAAAGTGGGAAGCAACAAAGTTAAAGGTTGGATTACTAAAATAATCCTATAAATTTGTATTGAGTATAATACTCTTTGAAAATATAAAATCTGAAGAATTTGAAGGGTTACTTAATATTTAAATACACGTAATTCAATATATTGACCATATTCATCTACTAAGGCTTCTAGCTACTAGTGAAATATGTAAAGATGTTTGAGACTTTGTTTCCCCTCATTCACTTTATTTCATTTAATTCATTTTAATTCTAACATGAAGTTTAAGTTACAATTTTGCAATTTAATTAATTATTTTTTTCTTACTTAAATTAAGACCCATCTTTACAAGAAAAAAGTACATAAATCCTCCATTACAAAAGAAAGGCTTTGTTGATTTTCTTGAAAAGAAAATTTTAGATAGATGCAATATGAGTATGCGTTCTATCTTGCCTAATATTTCTTATATATGTGAAAGTTCTCTTTATATTTTTCTTAGTCAATTATTGTAATTTGTAACTATTTTTTTGTTAATCTATTTTTATTCTATTAGTAAATTACTAAATCAAAATGTACACATATTTAACATAGGGAAAAGGGTCTGAAAAATACTCCAACTTTGGCCGAAATTGTTGTTACGATACCAAACTTTATGGAGGACCTTTTACCCACCTACACTATTCAATAGTGTATTTTAAAGGTATATATGTGCCCACGTGGACACATTACTATTTATAATTATGAAATATTTATGATGTCCACGTGACATATATATACCTTTAAAATACACTATTAAATAGTGCAAGGGGGTAAAAGGTCCTTTCCAAAGTTTGGTATCGTTACAGCAATTTCGGTCAAAGTTCGGATATATTTCAGACATTTTTCCCTTTAACATATAGTTATTTTTCTTTCACAATATTTGTGATTTCTTCGCCTTTAATATCATATAGGTCAACATCCCCAATGGATAATTAGGATGTCTATTTCAATATGATTGTATTTTTTTATTGTGTGGACGATGTGATAAATATATATACACACACATTGTTACAACGACTTCATGCAACTTAGCATGGGGCACACGTGCAACGCACGTCCTCGGAGCTAGTTATACTAAAAATGGGAAGCCACAAAAGTAAAAGTTGAATTACTACTTTACCCCTATCTTAATTCAAAATGCTATAAATATCTAAGCAATTAAATATTAAATAATTATATCATATTATATTATATTAAATACTAAAAATGGAAAGGTATTAAAGACAAAAGTTGATCCTAATAATAATATTAATAGAAATATGGAAAAATTACAGAAATCCCACCTTTTAGTTTACTTATTACCATTATCCCCTATAAGTTTTACAAATCTCCAAAATCCCTCATTTTCGCACATCAGATTAGTGTATCTCGCGCATCAGATTAGTGTATCTCGCGCATCAGATTAGTGTATCATGTATAAAATGTAATGTATTTTACTTAACAATTAATGTATCTCGCGCATCATATTAATGTATCAGCGCTTATATTATTGTATCCGTTTGAGGGATTTCTGTAATTATAAACTTTTAAGGGATAGATTGTAATTTTGCCTTAAAAGTATGTGATTTCTGTAATTTGTTTTGAATTGTATTAAATCTTTTATTTGTTATGTTTATAGAATGTATAGTTCACTTTGCACTTAAATATTTTAAAATTAATGATTGATTTGAGGGGAAAATATTAACATTTGATGATTATTTTTGTCTTTCAATATTGTGAAAATTTTATATATAACATCTATAGGACTAATAATTATAAGTTATGACATTATTTTTTATCTTTCAAGTTTTAACAATAAACACTTACGGGTTATAACATATTATATAAATTAAAAAAGGATTTAAAAAAAATGTGAAATACAAATTTGATTTTTTAAAAAAACATTAAAAACGAAAATGTAATTAACAGAAAATTTGAAAATCTTAGTGATAATTAATAGGAGGCATAAAATTAGGAAAGATATAACAAAAAAAATATTTGTTTTCCTTGTTTAGCTCAAGATAGTTATTGGCATTTTCTCTCACTTGTTAATTGTCTTTCAAATAGTTTTTTTTTTTTACAGTATTTGTAACTTTCTCTTTCTCTCAATATTATCTCTGCTTCGTCTTCATTTTGTTCTATTTGGAAAAAAAAATTAGTTCATATTGTCATGGAAGGTATCTTATCAATATTATTAAGTATGGTGGTCGATGAGATTCTTCAGGTTAGTGTTTATTTAGAATTTATTTTTGTATTGGCTATATAAATAATACTATGTAATTTTTTTCTATCCAGTGACAATGCGATGAATTTGTGAATGAATATTTTTAATTATATATAAATAAAACGTTAAAAAATTGATATGGAAAAAGTTACTGGAAAATGCAATGAATTTTACGATTGAATACTGATTAAATATGAATTTTGTATAATGTTTTTACTGATTAATTTGTGAATGAATACTGATTAAAAATGTCTACAACTAAATTTCTTCATTCTTTGTATGAACCATTATTGATTTTTTTATATGACTCTGGTATACAAATTGACGTAAATTTTGTATGAAATTTGTATAATAGTAAGATCAAATTTGTATAAAAATTTATAGTATTTATGGCACGAATCTGATATTATTCAATTTTCATTTTTGGCATCATATTGGTATGAAATTGTGCATAATAGTGGGATGAAATTGGTATACTTAATAAAAGACAATTACCAGTTACAAATGGTATGATTTTGTATTCTTTTTGGCATGAATCTGGTATGAATTAGTTTTTACTTTTGACATGAAATAGATATAAGAAGTATGCATAAAAATGGTATGACATTTGTATACTGATATAACATATGTATAAAATTTATTTGTTCTTTTGTATCCTGTAATACTAACACAATAATTTATGATGGAACAGAAAAATATGCAATTCAAAAAGTGTCGGAGCATAAATTATTGTCGTCTAGTTCAAAAATAATTGTAGGGAGACCACAACTTGAACGCTGGAAAGGGTTTGCTGATGTGAAATTCAAAAGGTCTAAGGTTATGTGCAGTACATGTCGTCGGGAGGAACACAACAGAAAGACATGTTCAAATTACCCTGCTAAAAAAAGACATAATTTATTTTTACTTTGTTTTGGTTGTTTTATTGTGGAAACTTATGTTTTGATTTATTTTGTCTTTGATTTATAATTTCAGAACATTTATTATTTGTACTAGTTAATCATTTGTGTATTAAGTGTTTTTCAAATGTATAGTCAAAAACTAGGTAATGCTGGTATGCAATTGATATCGACTGAAAAAATTAAGTCAAATCTTAGTATGAATTTGGTATACATTTGGTATCCAACTGATGTCCCAGTGGTAAAATTGAAAAAACAATATGTAATTGAGATTTCAACTGAAATAGCTAACCGAAAACTAGTTAATGTTGCATCCAATTTTGGTATTGAACTGGTATCCCATTGAAAATTTTGAAAAAAGACATGTAATTGAGATTTCAACCGAATTAGTCAACCTAAAACTAGTTAATGTTATACCCAATTGGTATACATTTGGTATCTAACTGATATCCAATTGGAAAAATTGAAAAAAATATGTAATTGAGATTTCAACTAAACTAATCAGCCTAAAACTAGTTAATTTGTACCCAATCGGTGTATATTTGGTATCGAACTAATCTCATTGGAAAAATTGAAAAAAAAACATATAATTGAGATCTCAAATGAATTAGTCACCCTAAAACAAGTTAACTTTGTATCCAATTGGTATACATTTCGTATCCAACTGATATCCCATTGAAAATGGAAAAACCAACATGTAATTGAGTTTTCAACTGCATTAGTCAGCCTAAAATAAGTTAATGTTGTATCCAATTGGTATACATTTGGTATCCAAGTGATATCCTATTGGAAAAATTGAACGAACATGTAATTGAGATTTCAACTAAATTAGACAACCTAAAACAAGTTAATGTTGTATTCAATTGGTATCCATTTGGTATCCAACAGATATCCCACTAGAAAATGAAAAAAAATGTAATTGATATTTCAACCAAATTAGATAACATAAAACAAGTTAATGTTGTATCCAATTTGTATACACTTGGTATCCAGAGCATATTTTTTTGCTATGCGCGGTCCATCATTTTCCTATTTGTATCCGATTTGTTGAAAAATTAATGCTAACACCATATGAAATTGGTATCCAATTTGTATCCATGTGAAAAAAATTAAGTATAACAATATATGTTTTTATACTCAATATAAAACATACTTTTGATTTTCAAAAATAATGAACAAAATTAATAAATTTTGTTTAATACTATGCATTTATGCATAGTATATATTGTTGTCAAAAACTGAAAATAAAAATAAACGACATCCCAAAATATAAACGTGGAATGAAAGTCTAAGTCGATCATCCATATGACAATTGATATCCTTGGTCTTGGTGCAGGATAATAGGTAGTATCCAGAACATGTTCTTTTGCTATGCGCGGTCCATCATTTTCCCTTTTCTCTTTTGTCCCTTTCGATTTTGAGGAGTTGCAATTTTTTTTGCTTCTCCTTTACTGCGCTTTGTTTCTTCTTGTGAGGGGTAACACTCTTGTTCGCCGGATTTGCATTTTTGTTGGTCAAAGGTGTTTGAGTCAAGATGTTAAAAGACGGAGCCTCAATTTCAACATTAGAACTCGCTTCTACGAATCTGAGCTCTTTCTAAGTGTATGCTCATCTCTTTTTTTTTTAAAAGCCTAAAATCTTGATTCTTAGTATTGTGAAAAAGATTTGGCCTTTCTTTTGAGTGTACAACGAAGAAAACTGATTATGGTGAGAGAGATGATTTACTATTTCTAAGAAGAAGAATGAAGACGTGAGAGATAATTTTTTACCTTTGAACGTGGGGGTGGTGGGGTGTTGTTTTGGTGTGTGAGAGAGAGAGAAACGTGGTGATGGGGATGACTTGTGACAGTAAAAAAAAACTAGAATCAATGTAATATTATGTGTGAAAGGTAACAAAATCCCTAAAAAAGGGTAATAGATAATCATTGATTCTCTCTTATTAATTGTATTTATATCACCTATTAATTAAAATATAATTATATTAGACTAATTATTTAATAAAGTGGAGTTTAATTGATTTTAAATAAAAAATGATCTGTTATAACTTGAAATTAAAATGTTATAAGTAGTAATATTTTGAAAGTAAATTTAAAACCTGTAATATTGCCCTTAAATATATATGTGAGGTGATTTTTCCTTCAATTTTTCATTTTGGGACTTTCCATTTATAATATACTAAGTCAAAAATTGAATTACTAAAAATGTCCACCAAAAGTTTATTAATATTTTTACCCCTTAATCCTTTAATATCTTTTACGTATTATTGTACCTAAAATTAAATATACGTTGCAAATTGTATGATGAATTAATATTATTAAATTGTAGTAAGTTATTATTATCAAGAAGACAAAAAATCCTAATTTTATTGTTTAATTAATTATCCATGAGGAAATTGACTCAGGCATCATGAATGTACCTTTAATTCCTTAGTACTAGTTAGAATCGATTGCTTATTTAAATGTGACTGTTTTTAGGCATTAAATTCTTATTCCATGTATTTGTTATTTCACTTCTTTGTAACAGATAATTATAAATTTGGAAGGCATTTTAAGAATGTTTCTCCATTCTCCAACATAACTTTTGACTTATAAATATCATGTGCATGAGGTAAAATTATTATTGGCAAATACAGAAGCTAATTCGCCTTTCAAAGCTCAGAAGAAAAAAGAAAACGATTTCATCAATTACATAAAATGCTTAAGCATGGAGATCGTCGATTAAGGTAGAAGGTTGTAGTGGAGTGTTCTCTTACTTTACTAAGGGTTTAGGCTTCGTGGTGTCTGCCGTAGTAATACTTTTATTCTTGTATTGTCTTGTTTTTGTTTTCTACCACCAATTATTTTTATGATGTTTCGGTTATTGCACTTTTTTCTTGTTGTTGTGATTGTTTTCATTATAGTTGTTAGGGATAAGACACAAGTACCCTCCTAGACTATGACCGAAATCTCAAAGAAACACCTTAACTAAACTAAGGTCCTATTAACCCCCTGAACTCATTCTTTTTTTTTTGTAATTTTGTACACCTTTTGGCTTACGTGGCACACTCCGTAACTCCATGTAATTGAGGCGCACGAGAGATATTTGAATGCCACATAAGCCAAAAAGGTGTACAAAATTACAAAAAAAAAAAGGGTTAAGGAGGGGTAATAGGACCTTAGTTTAGTTAAGGTGTGTCTCTAAGATTTCGTTCATAGTCTAGGAGGGTACTTGTACCTTTTCCCTAGTTGTTATATTATATTATATTCTCTTCACTGTCATTTTTTTCTTTTTCATATTTACTCTGATTTGCTATACTCGACTCAAGTTGAGGGTCTTCTGAATTGAGGTAAAGTTTGTGCACACCGTACACTCCCTAGAACGATTTCACGAGATATGTTATGATTTCACGAGATATGTTATTATTATAAAATAAATAGTTATAAATCAGACAATAAATTTAAACGTTTGGGCTGAATATATATATGCAACGCATGTTTCATGTAATTAGTGTGTGTGTATATATATATATATATATATATATATATGTCAGAAATAAGTATTATCTTATTTTGGAGAAAACTATGATGCATGCTTCGTTATACATAATTTGTAAATTGTAGGATTTGTTAGTGCAATTACTTCTCTCTCATAGTCTCTGTCTTTTGGTTTTCCTCTTTAATCTTGTAGCTTCTAAATTCCGAATATGGATAACTTATTGATTCAATATTTATTTTCTATCTATAATCTATATGAATAAAGTCTGATGAATGATGTGTATGTTGTATTTTTCTTCTATTTTTTGTGTGTTTTTTCTCTATTAGACTTCACCAATCTATTTTTTATGAATTGTTTTATCACTCTGTATTATCATTTGGCTCAAATTAGTCATTTGTGACTTTATTGGAAGTGTGTGAACTACTAAACAAAGTTTAAAAATTGCCGATAATAGCTTCAAAGGAATTGATTTACTGATGGTAGCTTCAAAGGAATTGATTTTAAACATTACAATGTGTCCGCCATTCAGTGTTTCGTGATGCACATTTAAAAAATATTACTCACTTCACACGATTTGCGTAAAGTTTTAATTATTTCAATGAATCTATAAAATTTTTACATGGAACACACCTGCGTTGCACGTGTCCAGAGACTAATATATTATTAAAAGTGGGAAGCACCTATCTTCAAAGTTAGATTAGAATTTTACCCTTATACTTAATCAAAATGTAATAAATACAACATCTAATCTAATTAAATAATAATAAAAATGTATTATCTCTTGAAAATTAATATACATAATCTAAAATCACTAAATTATCCACACACAAAAAAAGAGAGGGCACTCTTTGGCATTCATATTCCAACTAAAAGATAATGATACTTATTATGTTTCCGGTCAAATTAATAAAATGTTACGGAAATTCATGGGGTGAGAACTGAGGTGAATGTATCCATAATAAAAAAAATAGGGTAATGCTAAATGGCCAGAAAATTTGGCCAGAAATTTAAAAAGTCTATAATAGCCTTTTTATTTTTAAATAAACTAATATTTTTTTCATTTTTTAATTAAAAGATATTAAAGTTAAAAGGGTAAAAATATTTTAAAAGGTAAAATAACATAGTATGAAATATATTATTTTACCATTTTGGCCAAATTCTGGCCAAAAGGATTGTTCCTAAAAATAATGACATTTATTATGGCTTGGAATATGTATCTTTGTATATATTGTTTTGTGTAGTTTCTGTTCAAAGTAGAATAATAGTCCGAGGTGAGTATCCACATGAATAAAAATGGAGAGAAATAAAACGAGTGTTTAAAGTTAGATTACAATTTTTCTCTTATATTTAATTAAAATAAAATACCTAATCTAATTGAAATAGTAGTAATGGTATTTAAATTTACATAAGATTTGTGAATATGCAGATATTCAAATGTCCAATTTAAATATAGCCCTTAATGATTTACCCATTAATCAAATTTAAGTGTGCGCTATTCATTGCTAAATAGTTTGAAGAATAGAAAGAGTTACATTGAATAATTAAATGTAGACTAATTAATAAGAGAAATAAATAGTTTGGAGAATAGGAAGAGTTGCATTGAATAATTAAATGTTGACTAATGAAAAAAAAGGTTCAAAAATAGCTATAATAAGGTAAGAAAGAATTCTTGAATTCTTACTCACCATTTTTATGGGCTCTTGCATAATTTTAATTTAATAATTAATTGCATCGTCTTTTTTGTTCTTGAAGAGAAAACAACAATTTGAGAGGATGGGAAGTACCTAGAGCTATTGGCGTCTAGAGTTCGATTAACCAGTAGCATCAACTTTACTAAACAAAGTTCAACACAAATTTAGAGAAAATGGTCAAATGCCCTCTCAACCTATTACTGGATTTCCAACTACACACTTTATTTTCACGGGAGTCCTATCACCCCCCTGAACTGTTTTAAAAGAGAATAAATAAAATGCTGAGTAGGCTGTGAAAGTGCATTTCACTCTCTCAAAGAGAATAAATAGGGTTGCTTTTATTTTTATTTCATATTTTTTTCTCTCTCTTTCTAATTAAATAAAAATAATCTCTCCCACCCCACCCCACTCCATCTCAATCGCCCCACACTTCTTCTTCCTCTTTATCTTCTTCTTCACACTTTTGCTTTATTTTTATTTTTCATCACAAATTTCTTCATATTAACCGTCTCTTACCCATAATCAAAGAATCTTTACATAAATTTAGTTATTACTCCCAAATCAAAGTAATAAAATAAAAAAAATAAAAAAATCAATTTTTTTGTCGGAACCCATTTCAAACAAACACAAAAATTTCAATTTCCAACACTTTCACAAGCTCTTCTCTCAAACGTTAATTCTAATTTCACATTCTTGAATTTAACCACAAATTAGGGTATTTTCGAAATGGGACATAATTTCTTTTCAGTTGGATTAATTTCAATGTTATAATTTGGTTTGCTACTGTCACCAACATTAAGAAAAGAAGGAAATAGAGTTGAAAATTTATAGCATGCCCATATACTATTTTTGTTATATCCCTTCATAAGCCCCCAACATGAATAAAAACTTTAATTTTAAAATAATTCCCTTTTTCATATTAACTTTTTGATTTTCTAAATGTTGTAATGCTACCTTTTACTCTAATGTGTTTTATTTTTTTCATTTCTTTCTTCTTCTTCAACACTTTATCGGATTTAAGTTGCCGAAAAATAGAATGGACTCACCTCACCTTTCAGCTACCACAAATGCTATTTCATTCCTTTAAAAGAATCAACTAATTTGTAAAAATTACAATTAACATGGAATCAAATTAAAATTAATATTTTTTCATAGCTAAATGTTCATAAGTCTGAGCAAACACCACTAAAGGAACAATATAAACAAAACCCGGTTGAGAAAATGAAATAAATAACACATCAAGCTAGCCCCTTTTACAACTAAATTTTCACTATTTCGAATACAAGAAGCAAAAACGTGCAAAATTGAAGAAACTCAAGTTTAGATCATACCCAAAAATATCATCTTCAAATTCGTCAATATAAACAACCCAAATGAAATTTCTCATTTCAGATTGTTGTAAACCAAATCAATATGTTCAAAACTTTGAAAATTCTCAAATCTTTCAAGGATTTCACCGATTAAATTTGTATTCTCTCGTCCAAATATACTTTAGGTCTTTCAAATTTTCAAATTTGGCCAGTGTTCTTATTGGAGAAAATCCATAAAATGCAGATCTGAATGTCCAAGATTGACTAAATTACCAATTTTCGCCGGAAAAATAAGTTCATATGCATGCACAAGTTTTATAGCTCCACTATTTTTTTTGATTGTGGATGAAATATATCTGGTGAAATTGTTTTTACCCAAATTAAGAAATTGAAATTTTTGAAACCGGTGAATATCTAATGACATGAAACTCACAAAATAATATTGAGAAGGGTCCAAATGCTTCAAATTAAAAAATCGTATATGAAAGTTGAGATTTATCGAAAAATATAATTCAAATGAAGATTAAGAAAAGTAAAAATCTTAAGGTCACAAATGAAACTTATAATTTCACTTGAATGGCACATAACCTTTCATATGTCAAAGAAAAGAAGAAAAGGGTTAAAAAGAAAAGAAAAAAAAACTATAAAACAAAAATAGAATAAATAAAAAGAATTATAATTCTTTTTCATTAAAAAATAATATATATTAGGTGGCAGGGGCGTGCGGATGTCACTGCCTAACCCAAATTTGGGTGTGACATTTTAAGGGGTATATATTCCACTTTTAAAATGTTTAGGGGGGGGGGGGGTAAATGGACCCCCATAAAGTATAAGTGAGTATTTGAGAATTGACTAATAGATTGGGGGAGGGGGCTGTCACGCCCCGAGCCTACACCCTGGGCGGGACTGGCACTCGAAGACCATTGTTGGGCCCAAGCGAACCCTTGGCTTGGCTTACTTAACTCAGCGGAAGACAATATTCATATCTATAATGATCAATGAACTTAACTGAATTGAATAATGAAATAACTGAGAATGTTTAAAGGTTAAACATTCAACTTGGCCAAAAGTGGCAACCCAAGTCTTGACAATAAGAACTGATAATGAAAAGACTCAAAGGACAAATATCTGACTGTCTATGAAGCCTCTAATAACAACTGAGATGGATGTTGGTACATACCCCACAACATCCTAATAAACTAAACTAGAAAGCAATGAAATGGATCCTCCGGAAAACAAGGAGGCTCACCAATGGACTCTGAACTGCTCACTGGATCAACGATGCGTCAAAATGCCGATCCTAGTTACCTGTGTCTGCATCATAAGACGATGCAGGCCAACTGGCATCAGTACATTGAATGTACGAGTATGCGAGTTGGAATGTTAAAACAACATAGGCTTGAAAAGGAATCTGAAAGAAACTGAAGAACTTACCTGGCTCAACTCAACTCAACATAACTGAACTCATTTCAATATAAAGCAATTTAAAACAAGTTCAATATAAAGAAAAGTTGTTTAAAAATATGATGTCAACTCTGTGTATATACAAGGATACAACATAACTCTGAAATGCATGTAAAAATACAATAAACTGATGTATATAAAAATATAATAACTTATGTGGGAGTTTCTCTAACCGACAACCATCACATAAGATCTATAGTGATGATACAACGATCTACCTCACGCTGCCAGCGCATCCTGTACCCGTCCAAAGGTATATGACCTGAACTACTAAGTGGATCCACTAGTCTATTGTGAAAAGGGTTCATCTAAAATGTATGGCCTTTTTTCTACTCATGGTGGCTACATGGTTTATGGGGGCTGTGAGTTATCTTAACTCTCCCCCATATCGGTGCTCAATACTACTCCCAAAAATATACTAGCTCTTTATGTTTTTAAATGTTTTTAAAAACATACTTTTTTCTGTGATTTGAGATTAGTGCTCAAAAACTTAACTCAAAGGCTATCTTGGAAATCTCAGTTTCCCTTTTTACTTCATTTAGAAAGCTATTACTCTTTTATGAAAACTAGCCCAAATGCTCTTTGAAAATCTCAGTTTCCGTTCTTATTAAAATGTGAAAACATTTTTATATCTCTTTGGAAATACATAGTCCCCATATACTTCTTTGAAGAAAATAACTTCAACTTTACTTCTTTACTGAACTCAAAACTTAAGTCTTAAAACAAAGTTAAAACATTTGTGAAAGACTTTTGAAAAGACTCTGAAAACTTCCTAGACTTGGCTCTTGACTTTCCTTGAATTTGGATTTATGGATTCAAGGCTATGATTCATGTTTGTGGATGATTTTTAGGTGTTTAGAAGTCATTTAGAGTAGTTAGGATCAATGGAAAGTGTTAGGATACTTTAGAATAACTTAAACAGACTGAATGATGAAAACTGGGTGAAAAATGCCGATTCGGACGCGTTAGGGGCGCGCTGCGCCAGGCCCCAACTTACTGGGGCTCACTTTGGGCGCACTGCAGGTGCACTGCCCCAGCCCTCCTGGCGCTATGGGGGCGCGTCGCGCGACCTGTTCCTTAGGCAAAAATCTGGCGAACTTTTGATCTCGTTTTATGATCCTAAATCATTTTAATCCGATTCTTTTTCTCAAATTCACTTTAGATTCATGTACTCAAATCATATACACAAAATCTAACCCAAAAAACTCAAGGAAACAACACTTAATCAACAAGAAACTCCTTAATCCCAACTCATATTCAAGAACGAAATCCATTCAAGAACAACTATCAAGAACATCAATTTTTCAATCTTTTTAGGACGAAAAATACGCTGAATTAAACATGCTTGGCTCGTGGGTGAACTAACCCAACGCTATGTGATCTCACATACCTTGTAGGGATCACCTCCGACGAATTCCACAAGCTAAACTCAACGATCTCCTTGCTTCTCCTTCTCTTTTCTCCTTTTTTTTCCTCTTCTCTAAAACCCTAACTCTTTTCCAAAAGCGTAAAACTGACCAAGTTCAGTTTAGACCCTTAATTAATTCACTAAAACGAATTAAAATAAAAGGGTAAGGAAAAGTCCAAACTACCCTCAAAAATCCGGATTTGAACTTTCCTTAAACCAACAACCCAACTTCCAAAGGGCATAACTCACTCATCCGAACTTGGAATCGTGCAAACTTGGCGGCGTTGGAAAGATCATTCCAAGATCTTTCCAACCATATCCATAACTACACCTAAATCATCCTGATCTAGGATTTATGATCGTTTGAAGTTGACCAAAAACTCACTTTGACTTACCTAATTTTTTCCAGATTTCCTTATACTTTTTAAAAATGACTATTTCCAGATTTTAAACTTCTTTCTAGTCCTTTTCTAGTTGCGAGGTGTTACGGGGGGGGGGGGTCATTTACTCAAATAGGGCGCAAATTGAGGTGAACAGACTGGACCGAACCTCCCTACGTCAAGAGCTTTTGGCTCTTCACAAGAGAGCACCAGGTCGTAATTTGACTATTTTCTCAATAAAATGTGTAGCAATGAACTTTGAGAGAAATTGTGGGGAATTAGATAAAGATACTGGTCATAGAGATTTTTACTCGTAGGACAAAAATTTACTATTTTTTCTATTACCGGAATGTCAATGGATGAGAAGTAGGTTTGATAATGGTGATTTTCTTAATAATAATGGAAGGTTTCTAATGGGGCACATAGTAAAAAAAGAAAAAGTAGGAAAAATAATTCATTTATTATACGGAAAAGGGCCTAAAATACCCTCGAAGTATTGAAAATGGTACACAACTACCCCTCATTCAGCTATTGGCTCCAAAATACCCTCCCCATCCACCTATTGGCTCACAAATACCCTCTCCATCCACCTATTGGCTCACAAATACCCTCCCCATCCACCTTTGAGTCCAATTTTAGCCACTTCATTAATGGAGCACCATTTAAAATAATTAAATAATCATTTTAATTACGTGACGCTCAACCATTAGTTGCAATTTAATTATTTAATTTTTTAAACCACCCATTACCCACTCATTTTTAACTAAACCCGCCCCAATACTTATTAAACCCACCCGCCCCAATACAAATTGAACCCAACTAATTAAAATAACCCTTGAAATTCCGGTGTACAGCTTGAATAAAGACTACGGGAAAAAGACAAGTAACAGCTTGAAATTCCTGTGTACATCATTTTTGCTGTGTATCTTGTTTACCTTAGTTTTGGTACTTCTATTTTGGAGTGATTGGTCATTTTTTACTTCAGAAGATAAGTGATATTGTTGCTGGGCCTAAGTTTCTTTGAAATACCCTTTCTTTTAGTTTGTATAGGCAAGTAATTCTACCATTTTTTCAGTACTGGAACTTCATTGATTGAACATATCGATCAGCTTTGCATATGTCTTCTTCTTATATTCCTATTTTAATTAGTTGGGTTCTTTTTGTATTGGGTCGGACGGGTTTAATAAGTATTGGGGCGGGCTTAGTTAAAAATGGGTGGGTTTAAAATTATATTAAATAATTAAATTGCAACCAATGATTAAACGCCACGTAATTAAAATGATTATTTAATTATTTTAAATGGTGGTCTATTAATGAAGTGGCTAAAATTGGACCCAAAGATGGATGGGGAGGGTATTTGTGAGCCAATAGGTGGATGGAGAGGGTATTTTGGAGCCAATAGTTAGATGAGGAGTAGTTGTGTACCATTTTCAATACTTCGAGCGTATATTAGACCCTTTTCCATGTAATCTGTTGATCATGTGACCTGGTTTAGTAGCATTCCCAATGGTACGAAAACTGATGCCCGGATTAGTTATAATTCAACCTCAAAAAATCTTAGTGTTGTCTTCACTGGTTTCCAAAAACAAGGGAATACGACAGTCACCGTCCTGCAGAACCTATCTTACAATCTTGATCTGACAAAATATTTGCCAGAATGGGTCACTTTTGGCTTCTCAGGTGCAACAGGAAACTTAACTGCAATACATACCATATATTCTTGGAATTTTACTTCTTCTTTAAACTATAGTGACAACATAACAGATCCAGATATACCCTACCAAGCCCTGTGCCAGAGAATACTTCAAGCCAAAATAAGCCAGGATTAGTGATTGGATTGATTTCTGGCGGTTGTGTTTCGATAGCAGTATCTGTTTTGATATTGTTTGCATTTTGGAGAAAGAGAAAGGCGAGAGAAGATGAAGATGAAGATGATGATATTATTGATGGTTCCATGAACAATGAATTTGAAAGAAGCACAGGACCAAAGAAGTTCTTGTACATCGCGCCGTCGTCGTCGTCGCTCGGCTCGGCTTCGGCTTTGGAAAATGATCGATTGAGAGATTATTTTTTGGACAAAGTTTATTTTAATTATTTATTTAATTAATTAAATTAAATAGCCAAAACGTTAATTAACCAAAACTTTTTCAATTATTCAATTAATTGACCGCCCCGACTCGGATCCGCGCGCGACCCATTTTATTTAAATTCTTTCCCGTTTTATTTAAATTTCCCGCCGTTGGAAGTGACTGTTCTGAAAGGGTGCAGCTTTCAGAAACAGTCATGACCGTTTGAAAGGCTGCAAACTTTCATGAATGGTCGTGTGGATTCTGAAAGGATTGCAACCTTTCGGAACCAATTCCTCTTGCCTATAAATACATTCATTCTTCAGAATCGTTCCTTACGAATTTTTCTGATTTTCTTCTTCTTCTTCTGCACAAAGTTTCTTCGTGTACTTCACTACTGTTGAGTGGTTCGCTGACACCAGAGTTATGGGTATCAATACGCTGGTGATTGAGATCATTCTATCCTGGGAGGACATATTCCAAATCAAACCTCGGATACTAGAGGGGAATAATTTCCTTAAGGGGACACTGTGCATTCAGTGGGATTGATCTTTTTCTGATTCTGTTTTTCCAGATTGTGGTATGTTTTTCCAAATTTTAGTTTCTTAATTAATTTCTGTTCATCTATTCTTACTGGTCTGTTAAACTTTAGTTACTTCGTGTTTCTGCAAAGTTTATTAACATCAGTAATTCTGTTTTAAACACAGATTGGCAACAGTGAGTTGGTTAGATGTACAAATAACTTTTCGCGGGAAGAGATGCTTGGCCAGGGTGGGTTCGGAGGTGTATATAATGGATATCTCAGGGAATCTGACTCCTATATTGCTGTTAAGAGGGTTTCAAGGGAGTCAAAGCAAGGAATAAAAGAGTATGCATCAGAAGTCAGGATTATCAGCCGATTAAGACATAAACATTTGGTGAAACTCATTGGTTGGTGCCATCAAAAAAGAGAACTTCTGCTTGTCTATGAGTTTATGCCTACTGGAAGCTTAGATCACCATCTTTTCAAGGGAAAAAGCCATTTGACATGGCCAATAAGATTCAAGATTGCTCAAGGCTTGGCATCAGCGTTGTTTTATCTACACGAAGAATGGGAACAATGTGTGGTGCATAGGGACATAAAGTCGAGCAATATTATGTTGGATTCCAATTTCAATGCCAAACTTGGGGATTTTGGTTTAGCTAGGCTAGTTGACCATGATAAAGGATCCCAAACAACAGTTTTGGCAGGCACGATTGGTTACATGGCTCCTGAATGTCTCACCACTGGCAAAGCTAGCAAGGAAACAGACGTCTATAGCTTTGGTGTTGTCGCGTTAGAAATAGCTTGTGGAAGGAAACCTATTGATCCTAAAGCTGAGGAGCATCAAGTAAATATTATCGAATGGGCTTGGAGACTTTACGGGATGTGAAATCTTAGTGAAGCAGTTGATCCTAGACTCTCATCAGAGTTGAATGAAGAGGAGGTGGAGCACTTGCTAATTGTTGGCTTATGGTGTGCTCATCCAGATAACAATTGCAGGCCTTCTATATGGCAAGAAATTCAGGTATATGACCTTACTTAACTTAGTGGATCCACTAGCTTAACTTACGTGATCATCTAAAAAGTATGACCCGTTAAATCCCATGTTGGCTACATAGTTCTTATGGAGATTTGAGTTAATATGAACTAGCGTCTCCAATTCGGTGCTCAATACTACTCCCAAAATATACTTTAGCTCATATGTGTTTTAAACACCTCTTTCTTTAGTTTTGAGATAATTGCTCAAAGCTTAGCCCAAAGGCTGTCTTGGAATCAATGTTCCCTTTACTGAAAACTAGCCCAAAGGCTCTTTTGGAAATCATAGTTCCTTTCTTGCTTAAATGTGAAAACATTTATAAACTTCTTTGGAAATACTTAGTTCCCTAATAACTTTTGAGAAATGAACTCAACTCTTTACTCTTTGCTTAACTTGAAAACTTGAGTCTTAAAACGAAGTTAAAACGTTTA
>JAJOOO010015514.1:0-19668 GCA_029582685.1 Solanum piurae | reverse complement strand
ACACCCACATAGGTGATTTCTAACCGTGTTATCGCGTAGATACACTATTTGGTCAAATCTGCCAAACTTAGCAAATCATTAAAAATATTAAGCTTTAGTAACTCATTAACAAGCCTTAATGTTGTATCCTTGTTCCTGAGCATTGTCTTCATCATGAGAATGGATTGAGTTTGTTGACAATGCCGAACCGTCAGTCACAACTTTGTTTTTCTCCTTGAATCTAGCTCTTGGGATCTCCAGTCTGCTAGATAGAGTTACCGCCATGATGACTTGTCCTAAGCCGTAAACCCATTCCCTTAGATGATCTTTAAACTTTCTCTCTAGTTAGGCCTTTTTGTAAGTGGATCCGACACATTATCCTTTGACTTTACATAGTCAATTCTGATAATTTCACTAGAGAGTAGTTTTCTAACGGTATCTGTCTATGTCCTATATGACGAAACTTTCCGTTATACATCATTCTCCATGCCCTACCTATTACATCTTGACTATCAAAGTGTATGCATACTAATGCCAATGGTTTGGGCCAAAAAAGAATATCTATCAAAAAATTTCGGAGTCTTTCAACTTATTCACCGACCTTATCTAAAGCACCTAGCTCAGAGATTATTGTAGAGCTAGCGATATATGTCTTTATTTGTTCGGTGATCCAATTCGCATCACTATATCCTTTCAATACTGATGGATATTGTTATAATGCAAGACATAGTTTTAAGTATTTCTTAAATACTCCAAAACTCTTTTCATTGTCATATAATGAGTTCGATTGGGATCACTCGTGAACCGACTCAGTTCATTAATAGCAAATGCTACATCTGATCACGCACACTTCGTGATAGACATCGTACTTTCCAATACTCTAGCACAATCCAATTGTGAGTCACTTTTGCCTTCACTCTTTTGAAATGCAAAGCTCACATTTATTGGAGGCTTGACAATATTGAAATACAAATATTTGAACTAGTCAAGTACCGTTTCAATGCAATGAGACCGCAAATATGCTAAACATTATGGAGTTCTAAGGATTCTTATACCTAAGATCGCATCAACAACTTCAAGATTTTTCATTCCAAACTTGCTTTCTAGCATACATTTAGTAACATTTATGTCATTAGTGTCTCTATTGATGATCAACATATCACCAATTATACAAACAAACAATGACCTAGTGATTTTAATGTAAACACATTTATCACTTCCATCATTCTTAAATCCATTTACCAACATAGTTTGATCAAATATCTTATGTCATTGTTTGGTCAAATATCTTATGTCATTGTTTGGGCGCTTGTTTTAATCCATAAAGTGACTTAACAAGTTCGCACACTTTCTTTCATTTACTAGGAACCACAAAACCTTCGGGTTGTTCCATGTAAATTTCTTCCTCCAATTCTCCATTTAAGAGAGTTGTTTTCACATTCATTTAATGAATTTGGAGGTCATATACCACAGCTAACACAATTAACATCCAAATGAATGTAATTCTAGTTACTGGCAAGTATGTGTCGAAAAGATCAAGACCTTGTTTTTGTCTTGCTTTATATCTGTCAACAGTTCCATCGACTTTCATTTTTCTTTTGAGGATTCACTTTGAACCCAAAAGTTTATTTCCTGGAAGAGGATCAATTAACTTCCAATATGGCTGCTCAAGATTTCATCAACCTCACTATTGACACCATCTTTCCAAAAGGATGAGTCTACAGAAGACACAAGAAATGTTACAAAATCATATTCAAAGGAAGTAAATGTCCTTTGACATTTACTACGCCTCTGAATCTCTTTATTAAGTACATTCTCCTTTTTCCTTTCCAAGGTCTTTTAGACCCTTCACTAGACTACTCAAGTCTAATTTTACAGTCCACAGTCATAGGTCCTATTTTAATCCTTTTAGAAATAGGAACTTGGACTTTGGATAGACACCCCCACACTTTGAAATATTTGAAGTTGGATTTCCTTCCTTTTCATTTCTCATATGGAATAGATTGTGTCCTGAACAAACAAAATTGCTTTCTTTCTGAAAAGACAAAAAAATTTGTCGTCCCCTTTTGCAGTAAGGATAGTTCCTCCACACAAGTTTTGTGGTAAACCCGAACTTATAAATAATGCATCCATCATTTCTTTCAACGTTCGATTTTTCATTAGATTGTGGTGAATAAGGCAACAGTTTGATGGATAATTCCACTTTCCAAACATATTTCTGCACAAGGAGATTTATACTCTACATTCTTATCACTTCTTATCTTTTTCCCAACTGATTTTCAACTTCGATATTATATTGTCTAGACATTTCTATTGCTTCATCATTACCATTCAGCAAATAGACATAGTCATTTCTAATGCAATTGTCAATGAAAGTTATGAGATTTTTTTTTATTTTTTTTTTAGTCTCCAAACAGAATTAAACATATTCTTTATCACATAGACATGTTTTTCTTTTCAAATAGTCTTCCAACTATAACATTTTGACATACTATTTTATCAAACAAAAATGTGCATCTCTCATTTTGCAAACTAAAGAATTTTAAAGGCAACCCTATTTGCCAAGCAAAATTCATTCCACAACAAATGGTTTGCAGATCTTTTTCCAAAGATACACATGATAAAAAATCAAAATTGAACACTCTTAGAAACTATTTTCCTCCTTAGATAAATAATAAGAAGGTTACTTGGTGTAATCTTTAACCGGAATAGCACCAAAAAAAATTTTGTACATTCTCACTTCGATCCTGTTTTATTAGGAAAATATGATTTGAGACTGGTTTAGAGTCGCCACTTAATTTTTAAAGGAAAATTAAGAAAACCAATTTTTCAAGAGATTAAAATAGTAAATCTATTGAAAACTATTAAGGGGGTTCGAGGTTCTTATTAACATTTCGGGAAGGGTTTAAAAGCACCCGAAATGTCTGCTAATACACGGTTATCCGACAATTAATTATTTGGCTAAAATATTTTGACTTAGCTTGAATTGCAAAAATTGTATTATTTTAGTTAGTACCTTTTTAAAAAAATGTTAAAATATTACAAGTGAAATATTTTTGTAAACTTATTTATTTTTTATTTTATTTATGTTTTAAGTCAAGTGAAAGATGAGTAATTTAGTTTAAGTAATTAATTCAAAATGAGTGTCTTTTGGGGATTTGAATATTTTCAACCTTTAAGAATAACAACAAATACTAACAAATAAGATGAGCACAGTAAAGTAGAGAGGGAAAGAGAGTTGGGCCCAAATCTGGTTTCTGTCCGCCTGGACCAGTATTTGGGCCCATTTTCTTTTTGGGCCTGCGGCCCATTTGAGTTGCACATGTCCTAGACTAATAAATAATAGCAAACAAGTGGGCTTAGACCCCAAAAATACAATTTTTTTGAATTAAGAGTGGACCCTTGGCCCAATCTTTTCAATTTCTCGATTTTGTGCTTCTTTCAACTTCGGGACATGTTCGTCAATTTTTAGAGCTGGACGACTCGAAGAAGATGAGGATATGGGGCCTTTATGGCCCATCCGAAATGTGAGGGGACGGAGATAGGAGTCCAAGAGGACTCGGATAGTATCACATGAAACAAAAGAAAGAAAAAAAAAAGATTAGAACTCAAAAATATCACATTACAAAACCGTAGCTCCGAATGATAACAAGGTTTACCAATTTAGGGGAAAACAATAATGTATCCAAAGGAAACCAACTAAACACATTTTGAGCAAGCAAAACCAATCAATTGAGATTAAATAAAGTAGCGAACAGCTGGCAACATATAGTTTACAAATAAAAGGAGTCACTACACCTTGATTAACAAACACATTGTATTAAATATAGTGCATCTATACGGCAACTTGACAGTAAAGACAAACAAGGGAAAAGATCAGACAAAAAATAAAAAATTTAGCAAAAAAAAAATCATATAAAACTAAAGCCAGCCAGGTATATTATCTCATGAATTATACTAGACGAAACGTGATAATCCATATATAAGCATGACGGGAAACTCATAATAAAGTAATTAACTTAGATAAAGCTAACTACGATAGAAAGCTAAAAAATAAAAAAGAAAAAAAGGGAAAGGGTGGGATGCACAAACCACTATATACCAAGGCTTACATATTCTCGCAATCTATTTAGAACTGATTAACGATGGGCATGAAACTCATAGAAATCTTTAAACGGTAAAGAAAGTGGACTCAACCAAAATCAAAGAATAGACATGTCAAATAAGCTAATGACCGTGCTCATGAAAACACGAAGAAAAAGAAAAGTTAATAAACTAGAGTAATTGACTAAAAAAAAATAAAAAATGCAAACAAACTGCATTAGTTGGCAAGCTTCATATAAACAAAAAAAAAATCATTTATAAGCAGACATGAAGAGGGAGCTAAACAACTCATGGATTTACATTAAATCGGAATAAGCAGAGAATGGGAACAAGTCGTGTATCAGATCCCGAAAGCCAAAATCACTCATAGAAGGTGGTTTCAAACTTCACAACTAAACCTCCAACTATCTCAATCATCCAAACGAGGCAGTCGATAAAGAGAAAAGGAATCGCGAACAAATGGAGTCATCAAACCTTCCAAGCAGACTAAACAAACCACAACAAAACGAATAACAAACGAGTTACAACATTGATTTGTAGCCGACAATGAGTCAAACGTGCTCTCAAACTTTAATATTTCAAACACTATATGCCGTCTAAGATTCAAACAACCGTCACGTTAAAATAAAAGAGACATAAATCAAAATGAGTATCACCTTTTTTAGGGCAACGGCACCGAGACAGAACGAGCAGAGGAACGATAATTTCGCTACCACAATGAGATTCCGATGAGTTTTGCAAGCGGCGAGTATAGAAAAAATATTTTATCGATTCTCGCTTGAGTTTAGCTATTGATTTTTGTATGTATTCTTATATTTATATTTTTTTCCGACAACTCCCAAAAATTCCCCCTTACAAATGAATAGAAGAGATGATTATATAAGAGAAATTATGGTAGATTTCGGGGGGGAAAGGACAAGGGCAATTTCAAATTCAAAGCCCATAAATTTGAATTCCAAAAACCTTTCACAAATTCGGACACACACCCTTCTTCTGAGGTTTTCACCCCATTCCGAAAGAGGAAAGGGTGAAAACCGTGTGTTGCTGCCATAGTACTGGTTGAGAGAGACGTTGGAGGAAGAAGACAAGGAATAGTACTGCCCTCTGTCCGTCTCGTTCTTCACTGCTTGCGTGTATCTCCACGCTTTCACGCCGTGTATCGGAATTGACGTCGTTGGTTGTTGTGATTCGAATATTCCGTGTTGATTCCTTTGGAATAGTCTCTCATCGTGAGGATGTCGTGTACTGTTGTTGCTCTGTCGGTCTGTGTGCGTTTGGGACTGCTTCTGGGACCTTGGAAAAGAAAGACATTTGAGTTTCTTTTAGAGTTGGAATAGGCCGGGTCGGGTCAGTTATGTTGGATTGAGTCGGGAAATTTGGAGAAGGATGGGTTGGCTCGGCTTAATTGGAAATCAAAGGGGAAATGGGCTTGGAAATTGGAAATTGAGGGCATGCCCAAGTCTGATCTTAAATTTGGTCCAAGTGAGATTTAAATTGGCTTAAGCCACATGGAAGCAATTATGGCCCAATGGGAATTAGGAAGTTAGCTAAATCGGATTTAATTAGCCAATTCGGCAAAAGCTAAATGAGATGAATTTAAACAAGATCAATTAGCAAGCTTCTTAAATTTAACAAACTGAAAAATAATTAACTCAATCAAACTAATTAATTCGAAAACATACCTATAATTCAAACTAAATTAAATTAGTAAAGTGTTTAACGTTAAAAATAAATGAAACCTTTTCAAGATAGTTTTCAAGTATTTGTAAAATATATTGGTTACATACGTAACAATATAAAACATATTTATCATTAAAAATATTTAAAATATTTAAAATATTATAAAAGTGAATAAAATTCTTAAAAATATCTTGAAACATATTTTGAATTTTCTTCTTCTTCTTTTTTATTCTTTTTTTTATATAAAATTAATTATTTCAAATTGTTTGAAATTAAAGAAGCTCAAAAAATTAGTTCTTATCGTGGAGGGTCAAAATTAGGTGTCAACAGATCTTGCTAAACAAAGCACCGAATTTTGGAGAAGTAATGCATTAAACTTCTACTTCCATGATCTGTTTCTCTCAATCAGTAGAATACAAGAAATACCAACAGTAAAAAAAATTCCTTAAGATTGTTGTTCATCCTGTATTCCTAAGATACTTAGAACAAAACTTTGAAGAACTTGGTAAGATACAATAAAGTTTAAGAACATTTTCACAACTAGAAAATTAAAACTAGTAGAGAAACTAGAATCAGAAACAGATTAGAAAAAATATACGAAATATTTTTTTTCTTAAAGAAGAATTGTTGTCAATATGTGTTTAAAGAATCTTACTGATTCCAACAAATTTGCAGAAACACGAAGTTACCAAAATTTAATGAACCAGTGAAGAACAGAAGAACATAAATTAATTCACAAATCTAAAATCTGTAACACATACCAGAATCTGGAAAAACAGAAAGAAGATCAAGCCCACTGAATGCACAGTGTCCCCTTAAGAAAATTATTCCCTTCTAGTATCTGAGGTTTGATTTGGAATATGTCCTCCCAGGATAGAATGATCTCAATCACCAGTGTATTGATACCCAAAACGCTGGTGTCAGCGAGCCACTCAACGGCAGTAAAGTACACTTAGAATACTAGACTTAGTAGTAAAAGAAGAAGTCCAGAAATTAGTTCTTTTAAAATGAGAGGAAATTCCTCAATTTATAGAAAACAAAGGGTAGTGTGAAAAGGTTCTTATTGTGCCTTACCGGAAAAGTCACAATCTTTCGAAAAGATCACAACCTTTCATAAAAGTCACAACTTTTCATAAAAGTCGCAACTTTTCATAAAAGTCGCAACTCTTCATTTTCCATTCACACCTTTTAAAACCCAACAATATGTATATACAAAAGATAATTAAAAGAAAAATCGATACTGCAATTCACATGTCATCTTAACACATTCTAATCATTTTAGTATAAAAGATTTTTTGAACAATAAAAAATCATGATTTCATGCACTCAACACACATCATACTCAAATATTGTATAATAATATTTTATATTAAAATATTTATTATAATTATTATTAATGTGATGCACACGATAAATTTTAAATATAAATTTTAAAAGGAAAAAAAAATTGTATTTACATGATGTCTATTAGTCATTAATCATAGTTAACGAGGAAAGATTACTGGTGTTTGCATTTTTTTTACGTTCATACTATAATATTTTTTCTTGATTAAATTAGTTAACAAATACTTTCTTTCTTTTTGTACGGAAAAATTATTAAATGCTATTATAATAAGGGAAAAGGGCCTGATTACAACTTTGTTATTTAGAGCTGATATATCTCTCGTTATGAATGTGATCATATACTTCTATTGGTACACAAATGACTCACATATACCATTTTCCTCTAATAGAAGTGAAAAAAATAATTTTAAATTTACTTTTTGTTTTTTTTAATTAAAAAGAAAGATAATCCATATAAGGGGTATATTTGATTTTTCTCGTACATTTTTTTATTCTATTTGAATTTATTATTTTGATGATCAAATTTATTTTTTCACTTATTTTCTTGTAAAATTTATTATAGATGTCCCAAATTTATTTTTACAGATATAAAAACTAAATTACAATATATATCCAAAAACTTTTTAATCTTTTTTCATTCACATTTCTTTCTTTTTATTTCTCTTAAATTTTAAACTAAATGATGAAAGAATAATTAAAATAAGAATAAGAAACTAAAATAATAATAATTAAAGAAGTCAAAAAATATTTATGTGTGAAAAATTAAATACAAGATTTTCTAAAAAATTAAAAATTAAAAAAATGAGTTTAAAATTAATTTTTTTACTTTTGTAACTGTATACATATATATAAGTCACTTTTATAACGAGGGATAATAACAACTTTAAATGACAAAATTAAGAGGTATATCAAGTATTTACTTTATAATAAAGTTTGACCATATAAGAAAATAACAAAAAAATGATATCTTACATTCAGGGGCAAGTTCAAAGTTAGTCTCCTAAATATGCTTTGAGCAATTTTCACTTCTAAACTTATCAAAAGTAAACAATTTTTTTATTTTTGTCAAATAATTAATGAGTTGAATTTAACTAAAATCTATTGGTTCATCAATGATGTCTTCTTATTTTTCTTCATATTTGCCCTTAAAATAAACAGACCTAGCATCTTTTATATCAGGTGGTGTGTAACTTTTCTATTGTTTTTCACTAGTAACTTATCGAAATCTCACTAATTTAGAAGCTAATTACTTAGATACATGCATGTAACATTACAAATCTTATCAGATTTTAGACTTTAGATACATGTATCTGGTGCGTCCAGATACATGTATCTTGAATACATAAGTCAAAATTAGGTGTAACTTGTTCTAGATACACTGTATCTAAGTGAATTCACATGTATCTGTGATATATACACAGCTCTCGCTCACCTCCCTCCTATTTCGCTCGCCACTTTTCTATCTCGCTCGCGTAAATGATATCCCAGATACATGTATCTAATGAGATTCGTATGTTTCTGAGATACATAGATAAATCTCTCTCGCCTCCCTCCCGTTCTCGCTCTTCTCTCCCTATTTTCAGCGTATCTGATCGCAAAAATTATGTATAGATGTATTTGAATAAAAATCTAGTATAAAATTATTAATTAGTGAGACGATATAAAATTATTTTAAACCCGATAGGTGGAATTATTTTTTCCTATGTGGCCCCTTTCTATTTTTTCATGTAGTAAATTCCATTAAAGTTGTTGACTTTTATATGGCTATATACTCTATGGTACCAATACCATTTCTATAGGACCCTTGGGTCACTACTATGTGGTAGAGGAATAAGTTTAATTATGTGATGTGGATGATCGGATTTCTCAATACAAAAAATATGGCTAAATAAGGAGTTCAAAAATTTTTGAATATGAAATTTTTTTTAATAAGGAGTTCAACGACTAAAACTTTCCTCACTCCAATTACCCTATTTTGTGATAAGTGATAACGAAGCTAATCCTATTTTGAGGTTAAAAGTTGCTCCACATACAAAAATTCCATTGTCAAAGGTGACTTGTTTGAGAAAATAATAAGAATTCCATCGAATAAAATTGTCTTTTTTAATGATTTGATTAAAAAATGTATCTTACTATTGTATTGGGTCAAAAATATTTTTTCTTGACAAACACATTGTTATTTTATGGGGCTATATGTATCCTTTTCTCATAAATATATTATTATTTTTAAAATATATTTTTTTTCTTGATAACAATATTGTTTTTAAAGAACATTATTCTTATTTACTTATAAAAAATATATATATAGAAAAATTCTTTAACGGATAAAAAAGTAAGATGTAATTTTTTTCTTCTTAATGTCATTTTATCAATTAAAATAAAATAAAATTTCATATACATTTAAACTCATAATATAGGTAATATCAATTAAAATAAAATAAAATTTCATATACATTTAAACTCATAATATAGGTAATATATATAAAATCATACTAATTCATCACTAAATTATCATTTAGATAACAATAAAAAGAAGTCTAATAAAATAGAAAAATATTTGTATTTCTTGATCTTTTTTTAATTGAAAAAGGATAAGTATTCGCTAATATAATCCTTGTATTTAAAGTTAAGATACAATAATCATAATGCCATATATGAAATTTTTAGAGCATGCCCTCATATCGAAATTGAAAATTTTATTCTCACAAACAATTCTCTAGCAATTAATTAGAATAATTTGATAAATGATTCTTCTAGACAATTTTGAGTATGAACATGAGCAATAGGATATTCAATTGTTATTTGGTTAATATACGATAATCATTAAAGACTTGAAATATAAACTCAACAACATTATCTAGATAAGTTAATTAAATTGCATAATCAGAAAATTGTGTTCTTAAATCTTACTATTTGAGCAAGCAATGTCACAATATCATTTTAATAGACTAGCCTCGAATACTATCCATCCTATCATCACATCAAGATAGATTTCAGAGAGTGTTCCAACCCTCTATAATCGAGTGACGGTGGAATGACCATTTTGGTAGAATCTGGTGCTTTTGAGTAAAAAATAGTAAATGAAATAAAATTGTTGGCAGTGAAACAAGACAGGAACATGAGAGTTTCTGCAGGAAGAGTTTACTTAAGAACTTGATAGAGCTGCAATACATAACTGTCATTCTTTTTAGCAGTGAACTTACATATTATAATAAAGAAGATGAAGAAAAGGACATGCAAATGATATCTGCAGCAATATCTAATCACTGATCTATGGCATTGAGGAAGAAGGAACAGAGGTAATGTGTCCTGTCTGATATGGGATTAGGGGATCCGTCATCTGAGGCGCATGAGGAACAGTTCCCTTGGCTGCCTGCATCTCTCTGTAAGATGCCCAAGTTACTAAATAAAGTCCAGCTATAATGAGAACTCCTCCCAATATGCTGAAATCACAATGCACGGAGATATCTTAGAACAAAGGCTAACAACGAACAACTAGAAGATGGACCGGAAAGAAAAAATCATATGCACTCAGCAAGTGGAACATTTCATAGTTTCGCATGAACCAATCTCCAAAAGAAAGTAAATCAGAAAGAAAACATGGCAAATTTCCAGCAGGAGAGCTTCACATTACCCTCGTGTCTTTTTGGTTCTCATTGCGCCAAAACAAGTATAAACCAAAGATATGATAACATATATGGATATAAATGTTTTGTTTTTTTCGGAGCATGATATACATTCAGAATAAATCAGAGCACTAACCTTCCCAGATAAATAGCGCTCCCAAGAAAAATACTAGACAAAATTGCTGATGCAGCAGGTTGAAGTGGATTGTATAAAGCAACTAAAGAAGGGCCAAGAATCTTATTGCACCATGTCATAAGTCCGTAGTTCAGCGCTGATGCAACAATTCCCTGAAAGACATTAACCATTATGATGAAACTATTTCATTTCATCCCAACTAAAAAGTTTATCCATCTACATACTTACCATATGGGATGAGATGTTATAGACAGATGAATGAGAATCCACTATGAAACATTCAGAAGCTAATTTAAAACATGATGCATTGATGATCGCAAATTAAAATAGCAACTTAGTGGAAGCAAGTATGAACAGTATTGATCCTGTTCTTCAAAGTTCAAGGGAAAATCTAGATCATTTTGCATAGTTCAAGAGAAAATTAGATCACTCCACTTGTAAAAAAGGACCACGTTCTAGGGATAGGTCTTGGCTTTCATACCATGTTAAATTATTTGACCACCTTGTGAAAAAAGTTAAGTTGTTGGGAGAGAGCACCGTATAATTAATTATGATTTTAACAACAATTAACCTGATCAATCTCAAGCTCTGGAATAAGGCTGTCCTACTCGAGAGCTTCTGGGATTCGACACACAAACAAGATGTTATGTGGATGAAGTGGATTCATATGCTTTACATAAAGGGTCAGAAAAATTGATGATATGTTAAGAAAACCATTGAAACAAGTGTTGTGAATCACAGTCAACTCCACAATTTGAACAGGAAGAGTCTTATTAGACAAGTGTATCTGCACCTGCTAGGGGACAATATAAGTGTCTTGAAAATGTTTCATGTTCAGGAATGAAGCAAGAGCTAAGTCTATCTTCACTATGTGGCTTAATTTCCAAGGTAGGCTTCTCACAAAGGATAGATTGATCAATTGAAACATGGAAGTAGACCCTCAGTGTGTGTTTTGTCAAGCAACACTAAAGACAAGAGATCATCTCTAAGTGCTGTCCCTTCGCCAAGAGTCTATGGGATAGACTTTTAAGATGGCTCCATAGAGCACCTTGTAGGCCAAGAGACTGGACTGATCATATGCACTGTGCAATTATGCAGGTCAAAGGGAGATCTCACAAAGCTCCTGTTTTCAAACTGGTTTATGCAGAATATGTACATCCTGTCTAGTAGGAGAGAAACCGAAGAGTATTTGGAGATAAGTGTCGATCAATGAAAAGCATTGCCAGGGAGATTGCCTTCGCTTGTAATATTCGAGCTTCAACTCCCATACAACAACTACTGCATCAGTGTCATTTCTAGCACTATCCCTAGTGTATTTGCTTTTCTTAGTAGTTGAGTTACCTGTTATCTAAAAGGAACTAGAGACCCTCCCTAGGAGGTGGGTCAAGTTTGCTTTTCTTCAGTAACAGGGGTGTTTTTGTTGTTTTTTTGCTCTTAGACAGCCAATGTGTTAATTGGCTGTGGTCTTGTAAAATCAATACTTTGGTGATGAATAAAATATTTACTTACCAAAAAAAAAAAAGCAAATTATACCTGGTATCACATTTCTTGAATTTTTGTATATCGTCTCAGATTTCTTTTTGGCATAATACATAAATGTGCCCTTTAATTTGACCTCATTTCACATTTATGCCCTCCATCTTTGGATGTGCACAAGTAGGCACTTAAACTTGTATAAAGTTGATCAAGTAGACACATGGATCCTATGTGGCATAAAACACGTAGGACACCACGTAGGATGCAAATTGTCATGTAGGAAGCCACGTAGGACGTGTGTGTTTATTTACTCAACTTTATACAAGATTAATTGTCTACTTGTGCACACTCAAAATTGGAGGACATAAATGTGAGTTGAAGCCAAGTTAAAGGACATATTTATGTATTATGCCTTTCTTTTTTATGTGAGGTAAATCATTTTGAGACTTGATCAAAGATAAATAAAATCTCATTTCATGCATCAGCGAAAAATGAAGATCAGGCTTAAGAGAATCTTACAGCATAGAACACAGCGACAACTTCAGATGGTGTCAAATACCAGTTTGTTGATCCATCAGTCGCAAAGAATGACGTCCCTATCATTAATAGAACGCCAAAAGAGTAAGAATATGCTGTCAATGATATGCTTGCTGGGTATTTTTCCAAAACTGGAGCCTGCAAAAAAAAATCTTAACTCACTCAACTCTGCAGACATTTCATAATAATATACACACATACACTGACATACTCAAGGATTTTCCAGACAATGCTTCAAGCTAGCCCAAGATCTGAAGTGACAGATATTTCTGAATAAACTGTTTGTACCAATCCTGACTGGAGGTCATGCAACCAGCCAAAACCAGATTGTTTCTATGGATTATTTCACAAAATATTTAGTATACTTTTTCGCCTATTGGGTATAGATTATTTCACAAAAAAAATCAGTCTTTTAATACATCGATTCTGTTGACTAGAATTGGTATATATTATCTCCTGTTAAAACCCAACAGTATATAGCTATTGTTCATTTAAGTCATCTTTCTTAACCAATTATCGAATGATCACTAATTTATATAATCTGGATTACTTGACGAAATCAAAACTTAACATGCTTAAGATTAAGTGAAAGGTGTCCAGTATAGTGGCAAGATGAGCATATTGATCTCTTTCAGATGAATAGCAATTGATAGATCAAAGTTCACAAGAGCAGAAACCAAATAGGAGAGAATATCATGAAACTGAACGTAATAACTTTTAAATAAGGAAAGTGTTGAGGGCTTTTTTTTTTTTTTTTTGAAATGGTAACATGTAAAGGGTAAAGGGAATTATATTTTCCACACATTTGCTCTTTTTATTTTTGGGATCAAAAGGTATTTTTATTCATAAACATTTGGACTTATACATGGGGCATACCATAAGATAAAGATTCTACAAAATATAATTCTCTACAAACTCTGCCCAATCATCTATACAACAAGGTACTTTCTGTTTCCACCAAAAGAAAATAAAGGAGACTCGATTCTACTCCTTCAAAATCTCTTCTATTTCTCTCTCTCCAAACTACCCACATCAACAAAAGAGGAACCATGTTCCAAGTCCTTCATCTTCTCCTCCTTCTCCCATTTTTCCAACTGAACACCAACTCTTTCACAGTTCTTGGCATTACCCAAGAGGTGAAAAACCACTTAAACATTTGCCACCATAGTTTCATGGTAATTCCACAATGAAGAAGCAGATGGTCCACATCCTCACCCTCCTCCTTGCACATGTAACACCAACTGATTCAGACAACTCTCGGCTCTCTAAGAGTTTCTGCTGTCAAAATCACCCCTCTAGTAGCTAGCCAAGAGAAAATGCACACTACCTCGGCACACTTGGAACCCATACTGCATCACGTGGGAAATCATTCTCCTCCCTGACTACAAGTTTCTCATAAAAAGACTTCACAGAGAACACTCCATTGTTAACTAAGCCTTACCACCAAACATCGGGAATATCCACTGGATTAGTTTGCCTATGAAGTAAGTCTATCAATCTTTGAAACTCACTCACTTCCCAATCTTGAAAACCTCTTCTAAATCTCAAATCCCAAAAAATTCTCTCCACCCAGTGTCCTCCCTAATTTGTCAGACTGTCAAGTCTCTTTGGCAAGAAATTCTGTACAAACTTTGGAGTTCGTCTTTCAATAATACGTTTCCACTCCATTTATGTTTCCATAAGTAAACTCTCCTCCTATCTCCGACCTTCAGTGAGATATTTTCCACAAAATAATCCCATCCCTTCATGATATTCCTCCACAAACCACAACCGAAAAGCAAAACAATATCTCTAGTTTTCCAAACCCCTCCGTAATCCCATATTTGTCCACTATCACCCCCTTCCAATCTTGTAACTCCACCCCAAACCTCCATATTTTTGCCCAATAACGCTTTATTAAATACTTTTAGTTCTTTAATTCCAAGTCCTCCCAAGTTTTTAGAAGATGTGACAGTCTCCCACTGCACTTACTTCATCTATTAACACAAACTTGGTGGTAAGAGTGAAGTTCAATAATAAATCCAGTACGGTTCTTTAGTTTTCATACTGCTGAACCTTGGGGTCAGCTAAATGAATCTCCACCATCCATGTTCCCCATTTAAGCTCTTCTAAGTCTAACACAGGTAAACTAAGTAACATACAATTTGGAGAGTGTTACATATATTTTTGAAGAAAATATAACAAGTCTTCAAAAATTAAACACTGATCAAACTACTATATCCAAACCTTGTTGGAAGAAGAGTTCACTCCACAAGTTTGTGAGTGAACTGAAGACACTTGCAGTCGAACTAGTACACCTATCTACCTATTTCCATTCAAGAACTAGACTATCTGAAGACTTTGGAAAGAAAATTCTGACTTAACTATGTAAAAGGCCCCAAATAAACATCCTTATGTTCTGTTTACTCCTAACTCACTCCACAAGCTAACAAATCATTTCTGTGCAGTGGTTGCAACTTCTGCTCTGAACTAAATCTAAGACAGCGAGCCCCTTGGAACAATTAAATATGTCTGTACATTATATAAGAGTATGAACAACGAGATTTCCCTCTATTGGTCTAGACTATAAATCCTGCCTAATTGTGCTATTTTACTATGTACTTCCTATTGGAAGGCCATCTAGATATAGAGGTTTCATTTCATTTTAGGACATACGAGCTGTTCGTGTAAGCAAACAGTGATACTAAAAGGCAATTCAAATTTAAGCAACATCTTCTACATCTTCACCCCCAACAAAAGAAGAAAATAGAAAAAGAAAGAAAGAAACCCACTAGACTATAGTTGAGATTCTACAAATGAAAACCAGTCAACAATCAAGATGAATCAACAAACCATTACCAGCCTTTCCTAAGAACCAGTGAGTGAAAAATAAATCCCCAGACAAGAAGACAAGAAAGAAAATGATGGAAGGAGTATTGGACATAATTAAGTTACATCTAATATTTTTTACAAGGTAAGTTACATCTGTATTTTACATAGCAATAGTTCATTAAACTTTTTATCAGGTTTTAATCAGTTGTATAAATTCACTCAATGCCAATTTCACAATTTCAAAGGACCCCTGCAAATTCTAGTGCATCACAGGCCACTCACCCAAAACATGCCAAAATCACCTTCGTGAGCATATTATTAGAGGAGGTCCATTGTGAAAGGACCTATATACAAGGAAGATCGGTCGAACTATTTAAAGGATGACTAGATACATATATAATTTATATATGTGCATAGCCTTTCAGTATAATCATTGAGAACTGTCTGCTATTTGTTCCAATCAAGTCGATCTGAATTAACGATTGAAATGATTATCTAGTTACCTGAAGAGCCAAGTATGCTGCCATGCATATACAGTTCCCTATTAAGCATAAAACGCCGAGGTGCCACTTATCAAGTCCAAACTCCAGAAAACTAGACATTAGCCATCCAGCAGGCTCTGGTTGACCATTAGAACTTATCTCAATTTGTGCTGTGAAGTTTGATGTGCCGCCTCCAAACATTGCTGGACCGCGGAATAAAGCCATTAAAATTGCCCCAGAAACACAAACAATGGTACCTCCAACTTTTGCCTGACCTTCCACAGTAAAGAGTTTCGCAGTTTCTGTACTGCATAAATAGCACACATGAATTACACAACATGAATGATGTTGAGAAGGTCAATAACTGTGCTGGATAAGTTATGTGACAATACTAGAATTGCACAATGGACTGGCCCATGTTCCTTACTGTGATGATGGAAGACTTTTGATGACTTAAGAAGCAGGGAACATGGACTACTTCACAGACAACATTTTTTTCCAAAAGCCTGTGCCTTGCATTTCCATTAATTGTTTTTGATATCAAGAGATTCTCATGGATCACCTGCTCGCATTACAACTAAATTAAGGCATAAAAGTTTCTCCAAATCATAGATGTCCATCTCATTTCCACTAAAATATTATGCAACAGCACCATGGTCTTTGTGATCCACTTCAGGTGTTGCCTTGACAGTTGAACAACATCCTGTACTCTATCATTGATCAAAAAATTACTTTTTAAATGGTGCACTATTAAGATAAATGTGACACCCTAGTGACGCGTTTTAAAGCCGTGAGGATCTAGGACCAGAGCGGACAATATCACTAGGGGGTTGGGCCGTTACAATAAATAAAAGAGCACCTAAGTTGTTTTGGCAAACAGGACCACCCCTTCACCTCAAACGTTTCCAAAACAGCACCACATAAACCAATATTCTACACTTAATGTAGTATCTACAATCTAGAATATCTCTTATATATATTCTACAACTAATGCTATACGATATTCTATACTAAATGTAGTACTTATAATATCTCTTACATATTTACCATATCGCAAATATCTTAATGTATATCCTACGAGATATTCTATGATTTGTCTATCATGCTAATACGTGTGACTGCTCCAATTTAAAGCACAAAACAACTTTGTAATTAAGAATACAACATATGACACTTGATAGAAGACTATGATTTTATAAAGCTCACAAAGTTAAGCAACACAAGACTCACTCAACACCCAGGACATGCAAGAGATGGGAGTGATGGAAACAAATACAAAATCAAGAGATGAAGGGGGTTGAATGTATACTGACCCCACAAGTACAGCAAGTATGAACGTGAAGACTGGTATTGCAGGTTGCAAAGCAGCAGCATAAGTCGGATTTGTGTTGCCAAGACCAACAAGGAACAACAGTTGGTTACCATAAATACTGTCTCAGGACCAAGGGCGAAAATAGACATTTTCAGGAATAAACTTTTATCAAGTATAACAAAACAAATTCAAATTAACATGTGTAGGACATCAAAACTTACCCAGTTAATCCTAAAATGAAGAATGACATTAGAAGCCGTTTATTCAGAGGAACCCTCAACCTCCTATACATAGAGAAACATAAAAAAATACATTTGTGAGTGATGCTCATATAATTCCAAATATTATAACTAACTTTTCGAAAGAACTTATTGAAAACAATATGCAACATATTATAAGACCCTCAGCTTGCATAATATACCACTCATAATACTAATGCTTCTTTTAACAGGAACCAGGTCAATGATGATGCTTTTCTTTAACAAACTCAAATCTTACACATCATCACGAACCCAGATCACACATCATCATTAGAAAGCTAGGCATGATTCTAATGGTATCTAATTAGCCTAACTATATCAAGATTTTACACTCAAATCTTGTTTTTCTAAAACTGGTAACGTGGTTTCAGTCAAATCTCAAAATCAAAAGAGTAGCAAAAAAATCATTTATAGTCTTTGCTTCAGTTTTTCTGGACTACCAAATAGTCAATAAAATAAATATTTTATTCAAACAAGTGAACAACTACTCGGAAAATAATTAGGATCGGCTATATGAACCTCTGTCCACCGTGCTCTATTCGAGTCCATTACATTTTAATACTGGAAAATAAATTGATTCTTAAAAGAATTAAGGATTCTCTAAAGCTAAAGTTTTTCTGAATCTCCTGCTTATTCCTGTACGGACAGTGACATACAATATTTAATCAAATTAAAAGAATTCTTATCAAACATAGATCTTAATATACATGTAACAACAATAAATAACCTCAATCTCAACTAGTTGGTATTGCGTATATGGATTCTGTTGGATATTTGTATTATGTAGAGGTCTTAAATTGAACAGACATTTGTTCACGAAAGAACATGGCTATTATGAAAATGCATCTCTTAAGTTCTATAAATATAAGGACTCTCTTGAAGTAGCCTAAGAAAAATCAGCAAGTATATACAAGGGCTTTGTTGTATCCTGAAGGGAATTGCTTGTATTTTACCCAATATATATACGGGCAATATCTCTTTAAGGAAAGTGATTCTTCACGCCTCAAAACCATCTTCTTCTTCAATTATATTTCCTAATTTTTCTAACAGATTATGTACTTTCATTGTATTCTATTCTGAGTTAAATCCACATTGACTCCAAGAAATTGTAAGTGTTTTAAGGTAATTTACATCCATGTGATATTATGCAATTTTAAAACATTCAACTACTCTACTTCGAGTGTTGCATCAACTAGTATGTTCCGAGGTCTATGATCAAGAAACCCTTCTCTCAAAATTTGTTACTTGCAAACTTTGTCTACTGTGATTATTTCCAATCTTTTCCAACTTATATTATCACATATCTATCTCAACATCTATACCTCTACTACATTCGTCATTGATATGCTAATCCTTAGAAATCCAACAATTACTCTCATAAAACACTGCTGATCTCACAACTATTCTAAGGAACCTTGTCTTTCACTTGGTATAGCCCTCTGCCCCTTTCCTATCGCATAACACAGTTGTAAGACTCCTCAATTTCCACCCCTGTATTTCAATCCTGTCATTCGCTTTAGAACTAAACCTTCTTATGTGAACTGTCAACATTTAGACACCATCATGCCATTGAATCTTACTTCACTATATTATCAGAATATGCAATTGAGTGTGACAGTTAGTTAAGATCCAGAAGTTAGTTATGTTAGCATGATAGACAACTAAATGATTGTATATATTAATGTAATTATATAGTGATATAAATTAGCATGATCATATATATTTGTTGTAGAATCATATGAATAAATATTGTGATAAAATAGCTGATTTGGAGGGATAGCTAGGCAGATTTAGAGGGATTCAATGGCAGATTTGTAGAAATAGAATAGCTGATCTTTAGGGATAGGAATGGCGGATCTTTAGGGATGTGTAATCTTTATTTTCTCTATATAATGGAAAGACTCTCTCACTTTGAGAGGCA
>JAJOOO010015513.1:0-24053 GCA_029582685.1 Solanum piurae | reverse complement strand
TCATTTTTGATAAATTTAATGGGTTTATATATGAATTTGAGTAAAAATCTTTGTTCGAAAATTGTGATAAACAAATATCGGCTAACTTTTTTTATACGAAAAAATCATTTATCTTCTTTCTTCTTCTTCATATTTGTTCCTTATTTTTATGAGATTTGAAATAAATCATACGAAGTAAGTCTTACTTTCTTTCAAATCTGAATCTTCATAGTTAATTTCATTTATCTTCATATTTGGAAGAAATAATATTCCTTTTTTTATAAAAAAAGAAAGAAAAACAATGAGCTACAATGAAGAAAGTTTTGCAAACTAAAGTATGAAGAAGATGATAGGTACTGTAGGGAGTGGGGTCCTTTTTTTTGGAAAAAAGTGTAAATAAAAGTAGAAAAACGTTTTAAAGTTAATTATAATGCCAAGTGTCAATAAAAGAAGAAAAAATGTAAAAAAATAATCAAAAAGACACTATTTTGAATCTTTTCACGTGCTTCAGGGAAGTGCAAAACACATTTTTTGCCATATCAGCGTTTTGTGTTTAATAGATACATGTTTTGAACAATTTAGGTGTTCAATAGGTACAAGTCTTAGTTGAGGTGTCTAAGTGAATTATGCGGACAACTTTAAGGGGCGGTTGATGACTTAAGCCATAATACTAACATCATTTATTTTCTTCCAATTGACGAATGGGGTGGGGACAGGATTGGGGGATACCCTGCTTCACCACCTCTGCTTTTTAACTCATATTTCTAATTTCTAACAACCACAAAAAAAAAAAGTAGTCCATGTCCATACTTTGAACTAAAAATGTAGTAATATATGTGTTTTTGACAACTACTATTGAATTTATAATAGACGATATCAATAATTTTATTAAATATAATATAGATAGAAGAGGTATGTACGTCTATATATATATATATATATATATATATATATGGCCTAAGTCATCGACATACACTTAAAGTTATATGCATTATTCACTTAGACACCTGAACTCAAGCTTGTACCTATTGAACACCTATACCCTTTCAAATTTGAATCATTTGAACATTTTTTAGACAATCAACTAAAACTATAAAATGAGTGAAATACATTCGCGGTGACGTGAAAATTTGACAAATTAAATAATAACATGTGTAATTTAGATCAAAAAATTATTTTAAAATATATTATAATGTTAAGGAAAAAGAAAATTATTTACTATTAAAAAAATTAAAAATAATCTCTAATTCCGACAGACCGATCGACTACCACCCAATCCCTTCCCCGCTATCCCACCACCATATCCTGTCCATGGACATCCATTCCAACTCTTCAATATTGTTCAAAAACTCTGGCGGCCCTGAAATCTCCAATATTTTCAAGCATTAATGCATCAAACTGCACTTCACATAGTAACATGAAAAAAGATGTAACTTTCTTATTGTCCTATCCATTAAGATTATTATTTTGTTGCTTCAATGGTAAAAAGAAAAGTAAATTAGAGAAATTTACTTCGAATAAAGCATCAAGGACAAACGGAAGAGCTCGGAAAATGAAGAAAGGTTAGAGTTAAAATAGGGTTTGTAACGATTCTGTGGAACTTGACCATTTTCGTCGTCGTCGGACTTGTACTAGGTTCTTGTTCTTCTTTCTCCGGCGAGTAGTAGCCTTGTATGAGTGACAAATTCATCGTCACCAACCGGTAGGATCCGAATAAGCCCTTCGAGTTCCTTTTGCCCCACCATAAGTCTCACAAAATAAGAGTTAAGTTGCAAATTTGTAAATTTGTTTGCTTCAATAAATCAACAATATGGCAAAGATCCAAACAAAAAGGTAAAAAAGAAGGAATTTTTTTAATCATTCTAGATTTGAAGAAAAAAACAAACAAGTAGCGACTTTAATGGCAAAGGTGGTGGTGGTTCCTCAAAAGAAGAGGAAGAAATGAATGTGATGGCGTGATAATGAAAAATATGAAATAAATAAAATGATATGATGGTTGGATAAAAAGCGGAAGAAGAAGAAGAGTATTACTGGTATATGATTCCGGCAGCGATGGTGGTTGTTGCTTGGTGGTAAGGTGGAGGAATAATGGCAGCAAACACAACGAAGAAGACTGGGATTTTTTTATTTAAAAAAGTCTAATTTTAGATCCTTTCACGCGCTCATTGTCTGTGAGCCACACTCAAACTGCCATGTAGGCAGAAAATGTTCAAATGGTTCAAATTCGCAAGAGTATAGGTGTTCAATAGGTACAAGCCTCAATTTAGGTGTCTATATGAATTATGTGGACAACTTTAAGTGTTTGTCGATGACTTAAGCCTATATATATGTATGTGTGATGACTGATGATGATATACACAAACATACAATTGATTTCATAGAAAAAAAATGTTTGGTTAGTAATTAGCAGAATTTCAATAAAGTCATAAGTTATTATTTTGAACTAAAAGAAATTAGAAACTTACGACAATTAGAAATTCATATAAAATACAAAATAAAGAAAACATACGGAAAAAATAAATAATGCAACATTATTCTTACCATCTTAATCATTAAAAATAGAACAAATATACAAAATCAATGCACAATCTTCCTGGTTCTTATCGACATCCACTCCCACAAGTCAATTATCATTCAATAGTTTTCATCTTATTATTTAAGTCAAACCAACATGAATATGTAGAAAGCAGAACCACTTAAAAGGCTAATGTGATCACTTCTACAAAGTCTTATAATGTCTCTATTTATACAATATAAAATACCAAATAATGTATTAAATATGAAGATTAATGTAATAACCCTTTAGGTCATTTCTATGTTATTGCTTTCTTTTAGTCATTTATAGCTTTCGAACACACAACCTTAAGAAAGTTGTGTAACCCCTTAACCACTAGACTAAAAGGGTGTTTGAATTGACTTAATTAGGGGTCGTTTGGTAAAATATATTAGCAAAAATTATGCATGCATTAATTATATGTATTAGTAATCCCTTGTTTGGTGCATTTTTTCATGCTATGTATAACTAATGCTTGCATTAGCTATACACTCTATTGTGTATTGAGGAGTGTATTACTAATACCTAGAAATCCATGGTATTAGTAATGCAAAGGATTTAATGCATGCATTAATATGGTTAAAGACTCAATTACCCCTCAAAAGTACTTTAACACCATAATTGTGAAGGATACTTTTGTAAATAAATATTTTTATACAATGCATATTATTTTTAATACACCAAACCAAATAATGCATAAGAAATAATATATGCATATAACTAATACATGCATTACTAATACACTCTATTGGGTATTATTTTTATACACTCTAGCAAACAAAAAAGTTTGTCAGACCTACTTTTAAGTCAGTTTTTGAAAAGATCTAACTTTCTCTAGCGCATGTTAGTGTGCACTAACTTGCACCTCGCTGGAAATTGGGAGGGACAACCATGCAGAGAAGCACAAAGACATCACGAGGAAGAGATACTTCATGGTCTTACTACTAGCTCCACTAGTGAAGAACCATAGACAGCGAAGCAGATGTATGAGCCACTTCCGACCACAGCAGAAGGAGAAACTCTTATATCGGAGGTGAAATCAATCCAGGATAAGGGGAAAACTGCTAGGGAGGAATACTGGTCGGAATTATCGGAACATAAAGGAACTTGAGGTAGCACTCAACAATCCTTGTGAAAAATGAATGGAACAGTAACAATGGATAGATCTGAAATTAACACACAAAGGAAGCTGAATCTACCTGAAATAACACCTGAGAAACCATGGGTGAACCTGTTTACTACGAACCATATGGCTGCTACAGGTATGAACCTAACTTACATAACTCCGAAAATTGTCGAATGAGAGAAGGTAGTAGAAATCATGGTTGAGGATATAGATGAGGGTGATGTGAAATGGAAACCTTCAGTAGTAGTCTATATGGTGGGTGTGACACCATCAATAGGAGCCATGGAAAGATTCATTCTCAGTCAAGGTAACTTTTCTAGTAAACCAGTGGTACTGTATCATTTTGATGGTTACTTTGTAGTGAGGTCTGAAAATGGGGAAGAAAGGGATAGGTGTTCTGTTCATGACCCCATTATTTGCTACAAAGACCTGTCATTATGAAACCATGGGATCCATATTTCAACTTTAAAGAGGAAATATTCACTACAATCCCTTTGTGGATCAAGCTCCCAAACCTACCTCTCAATTGTTGGAACTTTGTTGTGCTTTCTTTGTATGCAGATGGATGTACAACACAAACAAGTAGAATCCCCTTTGCTCGAATACTTGTTGAAATGGACATAACAAGGACCCTACCAGAGGATCCAAAGGGGAGAGTCCTGGAACAACAAATATAGTATGAGTGGAAACCAGTTTTCTGCCAGAAGTGCTTACAAATGGGACATTCTTGTTTAGCCAAATAGCAGCACCACCACCAAAGATAGTTCAGGTATAAGGGTAAAGAAAGAAAAGAAAACCTACAGTAGTGGAAGGAGAAGAACAAGATAAGGATAGAGGCCAACAGATTAACATCACAAATGCGCAACAGGGAATATGGAAAATTGTGAGGCATAGAGCAACCATGAAAGGTTTAATGCAGTCTGAGTACACTAGGCTTGATGATACTACACCTAGTGAAACATCTGACCACACACATCACCATGGTTGATTATGGGTGATTTTGATTCAATTTTGACACCAGAGGATATATAGACCCATTGGTAGCCAAGTACAAGTGGCAGAAATAAAAGACTTCAGAGATTGAATAACTAACAGTAACCTATCTAGCTTCATACAGTTGGGAGGCAATTTACATGGACTAATGGGCATGTGTTCAACAAGATTGATAGAACACTAGTTAATAATGAATGGGTAGTCAAAATACCACCATTACAAGTGATGGTGATGGATCTTCTATCCTCAGATTACTCCTATCTGAGTATAGTAGTGGAGACACAAAAAGATATAAGGAAAAAACCATTTAGATTCTATAACTATTTAGCTCAACATTCTGATTTCCAAAGCAAAATACAATTAAGCTGGTAGAGACAAAATGGAGGAATGAAAGGGGTGTGTCAAAATTTAAAGTCTGTAAGGAGAGAAATGCAACATCTAAACCAAAAGGAATATGTATGGGTCACACCCAAGGTCCAACAGTTCAGAAGAGATCTTCTAGCTAAATAGAGTCAAATGAGAAATACCCGTATCTCTCAGCATATGATAGATTAAAAGAAGGAGATAAGGGCACAACTGACCAAATGGAGTTTGATTGAAGAGGCTATACACAAGTAGAAGTCTCGAATGCAATGGCTCAAATTAGGTGACTCAAATACTGCATATTTGTTTGCTAGTATGAAAGGTAGGAAAGCTCATAATCAAATCACTATGCTCACCAAGGAAGATGGTACAATTGTCAGGGATATAGATGCCATTAGCAGAGAAGTTGCAGGTTTTTATAAGGGGCTATTAGGACAAACAACTTCACCCATGCCAACCATTCAGCCATCAACAATGAGAGATGGACCTATGCTCACCAGATCACAACAACTTTCACTCATACAACCTTTTACTGCTGATGATGTCCTAATAGCACTTAAAGGAATTGATGATAACAAAGCACCAGGAGGAGATGGTTTAATTCATATTTTTTTAAACAAGCATGGTCAACAATAGGAGATGAGGTAACTACTGTTGTATTATAATTTTTCATACAAATGAGATGGTTGACCCTCTGATTCCAAAAGTACAACACCCTAGCTCCATTAGAGAATATAGACCTATTTCCTGTTGTACCACTATATACAAGACAATATCTAAAATGCTCACACATAGATTACAAGTTGTAAGTAATTATCTTGTGGATCCTAGTTAGGCTGCTTTTGTACCTGGAAGAATGCTGAATGATAATATGATACTAAGTCATGAGCTAGTTAAAGGGTATGGAAGGAAAGGGATTTCACCTAGATGCATGTTTAAAATTGATATGCAGAAGGCTTATGACTTGAAGAGGTACTAGCTGGTATGCATGTCCCTACAAAGTTTATAACATGGATCATGATTTGTGTTAAGACAGTCTCCTATTCTATAATGATAAATGGGTGTCCTAGAGGCGCTTCCAGGCAAAAGGAGGGTTAAGACAAGGGGATCTTTTATCCCCCTATATTTTTGTCCTGGCCATGGAGTATTTCACTAGACTATTGAAATCAGTGAGGCTAAAAGCAAATTCAAGTTCCATCCGAGATGCCATAAGCAACATATCATACAACTGAGTTTTGCTAATGAACTCATTTTGTTCAGCAGAGGAGATGTCCAATCAATTGTCCTCATGTATGAATGTTTTCAGCAGTTCTCTAAAGTATCCGGTTTAATAGCAAATCAGGCCAAAAGTTATGTGTATTTTTGTGGAGTCTCAGAAAAAACTCAATAGCAGATACTGCAGCATACAGGTTTCACAAAAGGCTTTTTACCTTTTAGGTATCTTGGAGTTCTTCTAAGCTCCAAAAATATGCTAGTAAGACAATGCCAACCACTACTAGATAGGATTATGGGAAGGATCAACACATGGATAGTGAAGTTCCTATCTTATGTAGAGAGGCTCTAATTGGTACAGAGTATACTAACATCCATTCAAACATTTTGGGCACAAATATTTCTCCTTCCAAAAAAAAGTGTTGCAGTAGGTAGAAACTATATGCAAAAGATTTATATGGAATGGTGATACTCAAGCTAAAGGGAAAGCTCTTGTAGCATGGGAAACAATTTGCTACCCAAAGGTTGTTGGTAGCCTGAATATTATAGATGTGCATATGTGGAACAAAGCAGCAATACTCAAATATTTTTGGAACTTATCTAAGAAAAAGATAAACTATGGATTGTCTAGGTCCATACTTACTACATTAAAGATAGGAAACCAAGGGAAGAACAAGCTAAACAAGCTTCTTGGATTGTGAGGAAAATTCTCCAAGCAGGTCATTGGATTTCAGAGGCTGGCTTACAACTGATGGAGGTTATGGGGGCGCATACATTTAGCATTAAGGATATGTACAAAAAGCTTAGAGGGGAATTCAACAAGGTGACATGGAGACGTATGATATGCAATAATCAAGGCAATCATAAATGGACATTCATTTTATACTTGGCTATACAAATGAGACTTTATACCAAAGACAGGCTAGACAAATGGGGGATACACACTAATTTAGTTTGCTCACTGTGCAATGCAAAACCTGAAACACACCAACACCTTTTTTTCACTTGTAGTGTGTCAAATGTGATCTGGCAAAAATTACTTCAATGGCTATCAGTTAATAGGAGCAGTGCGGGGTGTAATGAAAAGATAGAATGGGCTATAATGCATACTGATAGGAAAACAATAAAAGCTAAAGTGTATACAATGACACTAGCAATAACTATCTATTACATCTGGAAATAGAGGAACTACAAAAAATTTCAGAAAAAAGAGAGAAACATAAAGTCAAATCAACCCACTTTTCAACTGCCCACGTGTATGTCTGAGTCGGTGTTGACAGTCGCCTTCATTGAGTTAGGTTAGTGTGATTTGCATGCTTTTCTCGAAGGTCATATTGAAGCTCGCCGGTCAAGAAGTTGCATTCCGCTAGTGTAACTTTGTTCGAGTGGCTTGGTCCTCTGACAAGGACATCTCTTTCTCTACTTTAGTCCTAAAGTCCATTAGACTAAGCAGATCATCAAGGAGATTCATTGTAGAAGCAATATGACTCCTAGACTGCTAGTGCAATGCATATATTAGATTTATATACTAGACTGGCTAGTGCAATGCATAAATTAGATTTTTATACTAAAATTTAACATCTATATACGATGTAATTTGTCGGTGAATGGGTGCCACTTGACACCCCTTTTCCAAGGGTGGGTCTGCCCCTGCTTATAGTGACCCCAAGTCATTTATGACTTATTAAAAATGACACTTCGGTCACTTGGTCATTTATTTGGGTTTTGTGTAAGTTTTGAGTTTTGAAGCTTCTAAAACTTGAACGGTTGAATTCGATCAAAAGTATAGGAAGACACCTTCAGAATGCAATTTTGATGGTTCCGTTAGCTCTAAAAAGTTAAGTTTAGTTTAGAAAAACCTTTCGTATGAACCTCGAGGCTTTTGGCCTAATCTCGAGCCCCCTTATGGAAATTGAGTTAAAATGGGGCTTGGGTGTGTGATGTAAGGCGAAAAATAAATATTTTAATCATTATTTGTCTCACATTTAGTATTATATTTTTCCTTTTTAGCATGGATTTTATGGATTGTGCTTAATAATATATTTTATTTGTAGGAAAATTGGTGTGAAGTTGAAGAAATTTGAGCTAAAATGAACTAAAGATGGAAGATTATAGAAGGAAAATCAAGCAGACAACTTAATGGATTAAATTAAATATTATATTAATATTTATATGTATAGAAAATATCGACAGAAATCAACAATTAAAATTAGAATGAAATTGGTCTTGCTGCCACGTGTTAATCACAGAAGGCAAAACGACACAAATCCTTTGAGGTGGCACAATTCAAGTTGGTTTTGGTTTCCCAATTTGTTTTGGAGTATATTATTTTATTTAGGGTTTCCTACATCTATAAATAGTCCATAAGAATAATTAACGGGTAGATACTTGAATATACTTTGGAGAAAAAAGTGATTATACTTTTGAGGGTTATTTTCTTCATTTTCTTTTCTTAGGCATTAGTAGCTAAAGCCCCTTGTTCTAGGGTTGTGGCTATGGGATGATTGCATATTATTGATTTTGATGGATTTATATTGGTTATCATTTGAATTACTCTCTTGTTCTTAATTTAGTATTTCGTGATGGGCCACCATTGAAATAAATGTATTGTTCGAATTGAACTCAAGAGAGGAATATGAGGATAGAATGTGGGACAAAAGGAGCATGATCTTCTCTAGAAGAAGGGTTGATTTGTATCTAGAATAGGGATATGCCTAGAGACCTTGTTTGGTTAATAGACAAGATGAAAATGTAATGCTCGGTAATTAGTTTAGTATATCCCCGCCCAACGATGTAGTTAGGTTGCCGATTACGGTAGACGATTAGAGGTCGAGAGACCATGATCATACATTTAATTCTGTAATCAGTGATTTGATAACTAATTGAAATCCACAGAAGAATATACTACGCATGAATTCTTAGTAAGTTGCAGCCTTGAAATTTCCCAGTCATTAGTATACATTTTTTATTATTGCGCATTCTAATAAAGTAAATTCTTTTTGTAGTCTTAAATAAATAATTAGACTAGTATAATTTAGTAAGAATAATTAATCGACAAGTCCTTTGGGTTCAATAATCCGGCTCTTTTAGGGCAACTATATTACTTGCGCGACCACGTCCACTTGCGTGTGCAATTGGAAGCAACAAATTCTTGACGCCGCTGCTGAGGACTTAGAAATTAATTATTCCTCTAGGTTATACTTTTTCTTTTTATTTATTTAAGTTTTTTTAAAAAAATTATCAGTATTTTTTATTTTTGTTTTTCTAAACAAATAATTTTTTTCTTCTTTGAATAATTTGGTGCTCTTATTGATATGGATGATTGGGATAAATGGTGGTTCGATGATGGTTATTCTTGTAGGTATTGTGATGGACCCCACTTGGATATCGAGTGTCCTATATGTCACATATGTGGTGGTCAATATGGTTATTGTAATGGTTGTCCTAACTCTTATTCTCTTCCCCCGAACCCCTATTATGATTCTTCTGTTATTTGTAATGATGACAATGGTGATGAAGTAGAGAATGTCTAACAAGTGGCATGTAATATTTATTTGAAGCAAATTATGGACATGTTGGACAAAAATAATTTAGCACTCATGGAACTGGAATCAATATTCATGTAACAACGAGAAAAAACAATGGAACTGCAGGCAAAATTCATAGAACTACAAGCTAAGGTTGGCGCTGATCAATTGCAAGTTACAGACCTAGCTAATGCTCAACAAGAAGAAACTTGTGAAGAAGTAGAGATAGTGTGCCAATCTTGGCTACAAGAACAAACTCATCTTCTAAAGTTTCAAAAGTTTATCTGTGATTGTATGACATACATGACAACCAAACTAATAGAAGGAAGAGTTGAGCTCACACAAGAAATAGATCAATTTGGCTCAAATATTCATGACTTGGAGGCTCACTTGAACAAAAAGATTGAGACGTTTGATGTCCAATCACAAATTATTGTGGATGATGACCAATTAGTGGAGCAAAAAAAGTAATTCCAACCACTCAACTATTTTTTATTTCTTAATGTCGATGTTGAGAAAGAGTACAAAAGTGAGAATGTTGTAAATAATGTAACTTTGGAGGTGAGGTATCATGAATCTCATTCAAAACATTTTTCTATATTATGCTTGGATGACAACATGAAATTTGAGTCATCTGAACTAATGTATGAGTGTATAGATGAGTATCAAGGCCCTTACATCCTAAAATTTTCTATTCCACCTAGACAAAACAATATTCCTCACATAAGGGCCAAGAAGTGCAAGATGCGACATCTATTACTAGGTTCATTTATCTTTATAGCACCACAATTGAGCGAAACAGAAAAGTTGATGTAAAGTTAGAGGTGCAATTCACAATTTCAAAGTGGAAAGAAAAGTAGTGAACTTAATTAGGTCGTTCCACGACGTTAAATCAGATGCTTATTGAGAGACAACCCAATTTATAGTGTAACTTCTTCTTCTTTTTTGTGTTATTTTTTTTCAAGATTAGGGGAAGTCTGAGTACCCAAGAATTTGAAGCAAAAGAGCATGTTTGAGCTTAAGTGTGGGGTGCATATGACCCTTGATGACAATTAAGAGAACATGTGACTAGCTAGGCCTAAAGGCCTCAGGGAGTTTTCCTAATCCTTGTTTTAAAAGTTTTGATTGATGTTTTGGGGACATAGTATCTTTTCAAGTCTGGGGTGCAGATTCTTCCGCATATGTTGGTAGGGTGAAGTGTGATTTTAAATTGTTTAATATTAATTTTTTTTAAAAATATCAAAAAAAGGTTTCGGACAGTGAAATATATATTCTGGCTGCGTCACAGACTCGGATACGAAAAAAAATAAATTAAAAAGCTTTTATTCGTTAATAGAAGCACACTTAGCCCAACCCAAAAAAAAATTCTTTCTTTCACTCTTAGCTTATGTTGTTGCACCGGGGACAATGTCGTGTTTTAAGTGTGGGGTGGGGAATGAATTCCTAGTTTTTACGGTTTTATTGAGTCTTTTTTTTAATGATGGGTTCCTTGGCTTTTATTTTCGGTTTTTTTCCTAAGGATAGTCCCTTTGAACCGATTATCTTTTATTTTTTTAGGGAGTAAATTTTATTTTTTTAATCATATTTTTTGGAGAGAAAAGAAAAGTCCCTTTTTGAGTTGTGTGATACTTGCTATTTGAGCCTAATTTTGAGTAGTAATTTCTTGTGAATGCTTGATTGCTAGTGAAATTGCAAACTCTTTGACATCTAGGCTCATGGTTGTGACTTTGTATATAGCTTATTTCATTTTGTTGTTTCTTATGGTCTTGTATCCTTTAGAAGTGAAATTGATCCATCTTGATTGATACTTGTGTCATGTGTGGTGAGAATTTGTATATTCCATGTTTGCATCTTAGTCTAGAACTTGCCATGCATGTTATTGAAGCAAAATAAAAAGTGTTGTTTTGTTTAGGGGATGATAATAGGCTTTCTTTGTTTTGTCTTATAATTTTAGCCTTTTCCGATATTATATCACTAGTTAGCCCTTTTGAGTTTGTAGCCTTTTGTTGGTAGTCATATCTTTCCATGAACTATTTTGTTGAATCCCTAGTTTTTGCACCTTGCTTCCTTGAGCACTATAGCATATATTTATTTTAATTGTTAATTCTGAAGAAAAATGGATGGTTGAGTGAAAAAGGTAATCAATGATATCTATAAAGTGATTAAAAACCCTCTTTGAAAACATGTGACATGAAAAAAAAAATTCTTTCAAAAAAAATAATATATGATTGAAACATTCTTGAGATAATGAGAATTACTTGTGAAATAATTGTTGAAGAGTGGGTTGAAAATAAAGAGAAGAAAATAATGAGTGATGAAGTTTAAAACTACAAAGTGCTTAGAGAAGTGCAAGTCACTATTATATAATTTTCCTACCCGTCCCCTAGCCTACAATACAACCCGTTAAAGTCCTATTTGATTTTATTCAAGCATGTTTAATTAGTGGAGATGTACATTGTAACATCTCGCTAATTGAAAGAACTAGAAAGAAGTTAAAATTTGGAAATAGTCATTTTTGGAAAGAATATAAAAATTTGGAAAATTTGTTAAGTATGTTAAGTTGAGTTTTTGGTCAACTTCAAACGACCATAACTCCTAGCTCAGGATGAGTTAGGTGTGTTTCCAGATATCGTAGGAAATATCTTGGAATAATCTTTCCAACTCCGCCCAGTTTACACGATTCCGAGTTCGTATGAGTGAGATATGCCCATTTGAAGTTGGGTTGTTTAAATAAGGAAAGTCTAAACTGGATTTTGGAAGGGTATTTTGGTATTTACCATACCCAATTTAATTAATTCATTTTTTGTAATTAATTGAGGTCTAAACAGATAGGATTTAGTTTATGCTTTTACAATATTGAGTTAGGGTTTTAGAGAAGATAAAAAGAAGAGGAGAAAAGAGGAGAAGGAGAAAGAATCGTTAAGATCTTCAAGAATCGCTTGTGGATTTCATCAAAGGGTGATCCCTACGAGGTATGTGAGTTCACACAGCGTTGAGTTCCTTCACCCACACGCCAAACATGTTTAATTCAGCATGAATTCGTCCTAAAAAGTTGAAAGTTTGAATGTTCTTGATGTGTGTTCTTGAATTTACTTTCGTTCTTGAATTGGGATGAGATTGAGGAATTTCTTGAGATTGTAGAGTCGATTATTAGCGTTGTTTGAGTTAGATTCTTGTGTATATGTTATGGGTACCTGTATCTAAAGAGATATTGAAAAAAATAATCAAATTTAGGCGAATTGGGACTAGAAAACGAAGAAGGAAAAGTCGGGCGAATCTGGGTAGTGGGCCGTGTTGTGGACATGCTCCTCATATTTGAGAAAAATTTCTTTGCGTCGTGGAGCGGTCACGGACCGTTCTACCTCAAAAATTATTTTCGCGACCAGAAATTTAAATACATCTCTGTGTCGCGGACTTGCTCCCAGACAGTGATTTCTTGATCTTTTCTCATGTTTAACTATCTAAAATCACTTCTAAACATCATGAGATCTTTCCTATCAAAAATCACAATCCTTGAATCCATAATTCAATTCAAGGAAAGTTAAGAGTCAAGTCAAGAGAAGTTCATACAGTCTTCCAAAAGTCGTTTACAAATATTTTAACTTTGTTTTAAGACTTGAGTTTTTAGTTGAGTAAAGAGTAAAGTTTGAAGTTCATTTCTTCAAAAGAGTATATCGGGACTATGTATTCCCAAAGAGTAAAAGGTTTTCACATTTAAAGAAGAAAGTAAACCTTGATTTCCAAAAGAGCCTTTGAGCTAGTTTTCAGTTAAAGAGTAAATGTTTTCACATTTGAGCAAGAAAGGGAACATCGATTCCAAGAGATATTTTAAGCTAAGTTTTGAGTAATTATCTCAAACCAAAGAAAAAAGTTATGCTTTTAAACATATGAGCTGCGTATTTTGGGAGTAGTATTGAGCTGAATATTTTTGGAGTAGTATTGAGCACCGATATGGGGACGAGTTTGAGTTCAGATAACTCACGTCTCCATAAACCATGTAGCCATCATGGGTAGTAAATGATCATACTTTTTAGATGATTCCTTAGTGCTTTTTAGCATAGACTAGTGAATCCACTTAGTTAAGGCGTTCTATATGACGGCAAAGTATATGATAGTTCTGGTAGTGTGGGTAAGACGATGTATCACCACTTAGGCTCATAGTGGTGGTTGTCGGTTAGAGAAACTCCCACAGAAACTATATTACTTTATTATATGAGTAAAGTTGAGTTTGTTATTGCATTTTTTTTAACGAACTAAGTTGTTTTCTACTGTTTAAAAGCTTTATATATATTGCATGTGTATTGTTGCTTTATGTTGAGTTAAGTTATTCATGAGTTGAGTAAAGCCAAGGTAAGTGTTTCTTTCAGATTCCTTTCAAGCTTATGTTATGTTTAGTATTTCCCCTCGCATACTCGTACATTTAATGTATTGATGCTAGTTGGCCTGCATCGTCTTATGATGCAGACGCACGTAACCTGGATCAGCACCCAGTGCCTCGTTGATCCAGTTGAGCATTCAAAGTCAGTTGGTGAGCCTCCTTATTTTTCGGAGGGCTCCTTTGTTATCATTTGATTTTTTTAGTATTTCATTTGTTAGGATGATCGAGGGTCTTGTCTCGACATCCATCTCAATTTTTTAAAGGCTTCATAGATAGTCAGAAGTTAGTTCTTTAGTCTTTTCATTATCATTATCTTATGTTGAGACTTGAGTTTGCCTTATTGGCTAATTGAATGTTTTCTTTATAACATTATAAGTTTTATATGATTTATCTTTGTTAAGTTAAGTCTTTCGCTGAGTAAGTAAGCCAGACCAAGGGTTTGCTTGGGGCCAACAATGGTTCTCGAGTGTCAGTCCCGCCCAGGGTGTAGGCTCGGGGCATGACATACATAATTGGAAAGCCTATGGTTCTTTGTGCATACATGTGAATTTTCTTTGTGAGTGTGAGAGTGTTCTTTGATGTTAAGTCCTTAATTTATATTCAATCTGTTGATTTGAGTGTATGGACTATTTCTTCTTGTGAGGGCACTTGTTTCATGATAAATAGGTGATTTCATTAGCTTTATTTTGATGAGAATAGGTGAGCAATCTTCAATTTGATGAGTTCAGAGTCCTTCTTTGAGGTTAGGATGTTTGAAGTTTGTTGATTATTCGTAGATCTTGCATAATGATAGAGAAATGTACTTGATATTTTGAAATTTGTGTATGACATAGGTGTTTGTATCAATGATTTTTTTGAGATGAGCCTTAACGATAGCTCGAGATTAGCTTTGACGATTACTCGAGGACGAACAAAAGTTTAATTATGGGGTATTGATGTGAGGTCAAAAAAATATGTTTAATCATTATTTGCCTCACATTCAGTATTTATATTTTCCCTTTTTAGCATGTATTTTATGGATTGTGGTAAATAGTATATTTTATTTATAGGATTGAATTGGTGTGAAGTAAAAGAAATTTGGAGCTAAAATGAATTAAAGATGGAAGATTATAGAAGGAAAATCAAGCAGACAATTTAATGAATTAAATTAAATATTATATTAATATTTATATATATAGAAAAGATTGGCAGAAATCAACAATTCAAATTAGAAAGGAATTAGTCTTGCTACCACGTGTCAATCACAGAAGGCAAAACGGCACAAATCCTTGAGACGACACAATTCAAATTGGTTTTGGTTTTCCAATTTGTTTTGGACTCTATTATTTTATTTAGGGTTTCCTACATCTATCAATAGTGCATAAGAATAATTAACGGGTAGATACTTGGATATACTTTGGATAAAAGAGTGATTATACTTTTGAGGGTTCTTTTCTTCATTTTCTTTTCTTAGGCATTAGTAGCTAAAGGCCCATGTTCTGGGGCTGTGGCTACGGTTCGATTGTATATTACTGATTTTGATGGATTAATATTGGTTATCGTTTGAATTATATTTTGTTCTTAATTTTGTATTTCGTGATTGGCCACCATTGAAATAAATGTATTGTCCAAATTGAACTCGAGAGAGGAATAAAAGGATAGAACGTGGGACAAAAGGAGAATGATCTTCTCTAAAAGTAGGGTTGCTTTATATCTAGAATAGGGATATACCTATAGACCTTGTTTGGTTAATAGAAAGGATGAAAATGTAATGCTCGGTAATTGGTTCATTTTATCCCCGCTCAACGATGTAGTTAGGATGACGATTATGGTAGGCGATTAGAGGTAGGGTACTATGATCATAAATTTAACCATGTAATAAGTGATTTGATAACTAATTGAAATTCATAGAAGAAGATACTATGCATGAATTCTTAGTATGCTGCAGCCTTGGAATTTCCTCAATCATTAGTACACATCTTTTATAATTGCGCATTCTCAATAAAGTAAATTCTTTGGGCACTCTTAAATAAATAATTAGACTCGTATAATTTAGTAAGAATAATTAATTGATAGTTCCTTTGGGTTCGATAATTCGGCTCTTTTAGGGTCACTGTATTACTTGTGCGACCACGTACACTTGCGTGTGCAATTGGAAGCAACAATGTGGGGCCTATTTTTTGTCGAGATGACCTCGATTGGAAGTTTTGACGGCTTCATTGAGTCTAGAATATCAAATTCGATAGGATAATTGATTAACGTTTCAAAGACACTTCATCAAATTCTAAGTGTCAACGATCGCTAGTCAGTATAAAACCCAAATAAATAAGTTGGGGTCGAATCTCATAGGGAGCGGTACGTGTTTAAGATTCAATAGTAAAGTGTGAACATGGTCAAATCAGTCATAGGAATAAAAGTTTTCGAATAAAGACATTATTCAAATCAGGGGGTGACACAAATGTCAAATTGGGGGTTTTGGTTTGAAATTATCAACTACAACAATAATGAGACGGGTTCTTGGGATGTGATTCGATTATAGGCTAATATAGACAAATGGGTAATTGCAGCTATTAGAAAATAGCTAAATATTAGTGAGTAAGATAGACTATAGAGGAGGTAAACTTTCTCTCGAACAATTTACCCCGAATCAAGTCGATTTCTCTCAAATATCAACAAGCATGAAAATAAGAACATCCTACACTTTTGTCCATTCACTCTCTCGAGCTGAATGTGTGGAAAAGGGTTTAGGATTCACTCTTTCGAGTTGAACCCATGACAACCCAATACCCACAGACCATCAATCAAACATCTTAGTTCTAAAACCTCTCTCTCGAGCAAGCCAAGACCACAAAGGTAGAATCGCATTTGCAACTATAATTCTTAAATTAAACCACAATAAATGTTTGAACTCACTTTTAAATAACATTTAAACTAACAATTAGCAATACCCATAAGCCAAATCAACCCATAATCACACCCCAAAAATTGGGTTTTTAGCTAGATATCATAAAAAGATAAAAATTGTTACCAAATTGAGTTTCCATCAACTGGGTAAGATTGATTTCATCTTTACAATGGTCAAAGTTGAAGAATTTCAAAGACCCACTTTCAATTTATCAAAAGTGAAACTTCAATTCTTCAAAACTAGGAAAAACTAGAGAAAACTTGTCTCACAGTTCAAAACTTAATAAAAATCCATTCTAAAGAGTAATTGATACTAAACTAAATGTTCAAAAATATATTTATAATTGCCAAAAATGTGTTGCGAAGAGTCACTCGGCGAAGTAAGTCGGTCTCACCGAACCACTCGACGATCCTCCCTTTGGTCATTTCCATCGCCTTTCTGCCTTGGCCTTCAGCATCCTCAAGGTCTGTAACTTTGGGGGATCCAACTCTGTATCGCGGAACCACTCGGCGATCCACCGACTGCTCCTTTCTTTAGCCAACTTGGTTCTTTCCTTTAGGGCTTGGCACACTGGGACTTTAGGTGGTCAAGTAGCCATTCGGCGACTTGCTAAGTGGACTTGGCGATCACCAGACTTGCTTTTCTTCATTTTTTCAGCTTGCTTCGTTCCTTTTTGCAAATTAGTGCCCTTGCTTTGTTCCTCAATCCTTATACCTAGAAATCAAGGGTTTTACATTAGTTATTGGCACAAAGTAATCATTTGAGGACACTAAACCCATATAAAAAAGCGCTGAATGAGTCCAAATCTCGAACTCATCAACACCCCCAACTTAAACTTTTGCTTGTCCTCAAGTAAAACTCAAGTTTAGTAGTTCAAAAAGGATGTCTCAAACAGTGCTACAAAAGATTCAATCATGAATGCACACAACAAGACTCAACTTACTCATGCAAGGATCAATTGTGCACTCAATGATTCAAGTTGTGACTCACCATTATCAAAGACTCTCAAGTTCACAATACTTTCTTCAAATGCAAGTTCAAGCTCAACAAAGGTACTCAAATGCCCTCACACAAAGATGATTCCATATTCACACACAATTGTTCAACAATTTATAGCTCCGGAATCACAAACAACTCTCACACTCAAAAAAAAGAACACATGCATGACTTCACCCATAGGTTTGCCCTTATTTTCCATCCAACATTTGTTTCAGCTTACTCAAGATAAAAAAGGTCTTTTCAAGGATTGTAACAGAGTTGAGTTTAAAAGTATGGTCATTTAGGCTTAGTGGCTGTTATCATCATGAAATGTGGTATGAAGAACTTTCCTTCCTTTTCTTGAGTTCATTCATGCTCAAAATTTACCCCATTATTTACTTCTCATGGAATACCGGACACCCCATTTATTTTGCATTTTTCACAACTTTATTCCACAACTTTTTCATTCTTATTTTTTTCTTGTATGGAGGGGTTCCATCATTTTCAAGTCCATGGATCAAGGGGGACTTCTTCACACTTCTTGATTCACCTTCTCTTTTCACCACACCCCCAACTCAGGCTTTTGGCCTAAGTTGACTAACAAACCACACTTTTTGAGGATTATGGGTGAATGGATAAATAGGGGTTACAATTTCATCAAGTTTCTTCCAGGAAAAGGATAAGGCTCAAAAGGGGTTCAAGCAAGGTTCACACACTCACATGGTTGGCCACAAAAGAGGTATATTGTCAAATTGTTTCACTCATGAAAAATGTTGCCTAAGATCATTTCAAGAGCTTGCATCACTTAGTCAACCGGACCAACGGGGCAAATTCTAGGTGTCATCACACAAAGTTCACAGTAAGCTCATCACACAAGGCATTGACACCAATATTAAACAAGACTCCATACTTTTGCTAGTGTTCAATGTTCATCACAAGAGACTCATTTGATAATCGGCTAGTCACAACGAGATGCAAAAAATTCACATATTATCTATGCAACTTTATTTGGCCTCATCATAGCGGCGTATTCATTTTTGTTCGATTAAGAGCACTATTCAAGTCATCGGTACTGATCATAACCGACACTTAAATTTGCACAAGAATAGTCACAATCAAACATAACAAGAGGTGGCAAATTTTTTCAAAAGGGTAAAAAACCATTTGCATTTAAAACAAGAAGCCATAATCTCAAACATCCACAAAACAGTGTCAAAACACAATTTACAACACAAAAATCCAATTTATAAACAAAAATGATAATCACAAGAGGTAGGTATGGCAATACGTCACCCCACAACAAATAAAAAACAATTTGTCCTCAAATGCAATAAAATACTAAAAAGTCAATAAAAACGACAGAGAGGGAGGTAAAGAAGGGTCATGTCTACACAGTCGCTCCAACTGTCGTGGCATCAGTGCCCGGTGCAACACTTTGATCTTGGGCATCAATGCCTGGGGTATTAGTTACACTAGATCTAGTAGGGTCAGCCATGGGTGTGTCTGCCAATGAGATCTGCATAGCTGAATCTACCATGGCCTCCTCAATATCCGTATGGCCCTCATAAGAAGCCTCCTCATCAGTCTCAGCCTCAGACTCCGCTGCAGCCACCTCCTCAACTCGAACCTCATCTTCGATGGTAGCCGGAGGCATATATGTATCAGCTGGCATGTCAGGGATCTCCACCGTCCCAAAAATCATAGACATTTCTGTGAACTTTAACTGGTCCACATCCTTCCTCAGCTCAGCAATGGCAACCTTTAGGGTCGTCACTCATCAGTGGCCCCTTGGCCTCGCTCACACACTGCTATCCGCGCGGCAAGGGCATCAATAGCCACACTCAGGGATGTCACAACATCAACAAAGTCCCTCTCTATCATGCCAGAAATGGTGGCCTCAAGCCTGGAGGCGCGCCTATCACTAAAATGGGCTAGCTGCCCCATCCGTAGTAATGCAGCCTAGGTGAGTGGAGGTCGGGAAATAGTAGCAGCAGAGGCACCAGACCTAGGAGGCAAGGGAGTTGTAAAGGAACTAGGCGTCATGGAAGGGGTAGTGCTAGATATACCAGAAAGCCCAAGGGCCGGAGTAGGCAAAGGTGCCTCTGCAGGTAATGCATCAGTATCCACAACCGGGGATGTATCCACCGGGGCTGCCTTCTTTTTCTCAGGCTCATCTTTCAAGTACTCTGCCTCAATCCTCCAGATGTCGGTACATGAGGTAGAAATCACTTCCATATCCTTTTTCTCATCTCGAGGCACCCGAGCTCGTCTGCACAACTCGGTGATCAACACCAGAAAAATAAGAGAGGTTTGGCGTTGCTTGACCCTCATGACCATATCATTTGCAATAATCATACCCAAGTTCATCTTTGTCCCATCAATGATATAACCAAGGCAGGCTGCTTTTACATGGCAGAGAATCGACTCTTTCTGAGATTGCATGATAGTATTGCTAATGAAGCCAAACCAATACCTCGTTGCTATATTGAGGTCCTTTTTTTCTATGGGTGCTCCAACCTTGATCCACTTAGGAGTACCATTAGAAATCAGAGGAGCCAACCACTTTTTCATATTTTCCAATGTTTTTGTCCGGATCATGTGTAGACAGTCATCCTCTATATCTACTGAACATTCTAGGACTACATTGATATCATCATTATCACACATCACTTTCTTACCCCTGACAACCACCTAATCAACCGGCTTGATTCTAGCGGCCTGTTTCTTCCTTTGTGGCACTAAAGTTCTGTAGGCAGTGTAGAATTCCCGGACCCAATTTGGAATGTAAGGGCCCCGGGGTCTAGTGGATATCTGAAATTTGTGAGACCTCAAGCAGCTCATAATCTCCTGGTATTTGTCTATTACCCCATTAATAAACAACCTCTTCTCCTCGATAGTGGTCCTTAATCCCTTAGTCTTCAGTCTGTTCATAAACCGGGGAGGAGGACCCTGTGCAAGTGGTAACGGAACCACAGCCTGATTCGGGACAAGAGAAGGAGTAATGACTTGGGAGTCTTGATCATAGACGGATCATTCAACCTCTTGGAACGCAGCTCGGCTCTCTGGGTTGACAATAGCTCACCCTCACTCTCAGAAGTGGTAAGGTGAGTAACATATATGCCGTCACTGTCGGAGCTGACCTCTAGTGACGTAGGAGCAGGTGCCTTGCCTTTCCCTTTTCCTTTCCCACCTGTGGTAGGAAGTTTGGTAGCCTTTGCCCTGGATGCAGCTGCATCCTCATTAATTGTGATTCCCTTAGCCCTCTTGTGAGGTGACTTGTCTCTACCTGGCACTTTTGGTCTAGCCATATCTGCAAAAACATCGTAGAAAGTTAGAAACATCTCAAGAAAAATCACAAAAAATACATTGCAGACAGACTCGCCGAACCGATCGGGCTCGCAGAAAGATTGACTTAAAAAATTTCTAGAAAAATGGCCTGTTGGTGATGGAAAGGCCCACTCGGCGAATCGCCAACATCATTCGGCGAGCAAAGATTATCCTACCAAAAATTACAGTGCATTTTAGGGGTTAGGGGAGCAGAAAGGGCGATCAAGAAAGACTTTCGATGAGTCGCCGAGTGCACTCGGTGATCTCAGGCTTCTTGCCGAAAGTTACAGAACCAAACTCACTTAAAGCATGAAATTAAAGGTGATCTGGGGGGACTTTTGCGAACCGCCGAGTGGTTCGGCGAGCTCGACCCACCTCGCCGAACTGCCCAACGTGCCATTTTCAATCCCAACCTCCAAATTCAACCCGCAGCTCTCTAAAAAAAAATAAAACCACAAACTTGCTCAATTAAACCTAGACCCATAAGACCCATACGACCGGGGTACTCAGACTTTCCCCAATTTGGCCAAAATTGGCCATTTGACTACTTAAGCCCTTAAGAATGACGTCAAACGCTCCATCATTGGGCAAAGTACATCATTTAGCACAAATATGGGTTCCTTAGACTTCACCCGACTAGACCCAATAACAAATAAGAACAACCCAATAATTTAGATCAATTTTAAAGCACAAAATTTTGGGAAATCAACAACTTAGGCATTCAAGGCATGATATCAAATTTATAATCGGCAAACAAGCACACAAACACGGATTTCAGCGAGTCCTATCATACATCAATAAGAACAATACAATTGTAGATGAGTGTAACCGCTAAATACGAGTTTGGGGTTCGAAAAACCAACCTTTAATGCCGAATATGAGAGTTTGTAAAGCCAGGCGGTAAAGTATCCAACTCCGAACATAGATCAACGACTAAATAGAAAGAAAATGCTGGAAAATAGGAAATATAGAGTGTAGGTGTGATCTTGTGAAGTTAAAATGTGAGGGAATATGAAAGAGTTTGAACTTTTAAACCCTTGGCCTTTTAAAAACCGTCCAGTTCTTGCCCTTTTGGCGACATTAATTTTCTTCACCGAACCACTCGGTGACACGCCGTGTGGGTACTTACCTCACCAAGTTTTACAGGACGTCCAGTTAATGTGGGGGTCCAAACGGTGAACAAAGTCGGGATCGCCGACCTGTTCAGCGATTTGCCAAGTAGTCCATGGCTCGCCGAGTTTTACAGACTCCAACCTGAGAATTTCTTGAGTCCAACGACGGTCCAAGTTCGGTTCGCCGACCTCTTCAGCGAGTCACTGATTGGACATTTTGGTCGCCAACTTACATATTTCAAACACATTCCACTTTTTTATCTGCACAATCAACACACGATTATTCCAAAAACAAAAAGAAAGCAAAAAAAACTTGGGTTGCCTCCCAAGCAGCGCCTTAGTTAATGTCGTGGCACGATGCAAGTCCTCGCTCAAACCTCATTTTTGGGGTTCACCATAATGTCACTAGGCAACCCCCCCTTGTTGTCTCGAGTTTAAATGGGATGAAATTTGACCCATTTGGGTCTCCAACTGCTTGATAGAGACGGAATGAGAAGTCATTGTCTGGTTAAGGGTCGATACATCTTCTTTCATATCTTTCAAGATTTTATCGAACCCCTCAACCTTGTTGAGAATACAAGAGAGCATATCCTCAGACTGGACACCCTCAGAATCTTTGGGCTTTTGGCGCTTGTGGGGAGGAACATACCTATCCTTCTCCCCGTCTCTTTCCTTCTAAGTGGAGTTTCGATCCCTTCATTCTCTCTCACGATCTCTCCAGCCTTCGTCCCTGTTCCAACCTTGGTTACCACCCTGCCTTGGGTAGTTAGCATGATAACCTCCACCTTAGTTGGCTAGGAAGTTCACTTCTTCGTTGTACAACGCTTCAAACTTGGCCTCATCAGGACTTGCACACCCAACACCTACAATATTGACATTTCTAGCTCCAGCTCCCACGACATTTTTGGCCAAAATGTGTAGTTGTCATCATCTTTGCCATGTTTTGGTCCCTCTCTTGGTCTTTCTCAAGTTGCTCCTTGGTCAATTTAGATTCAACTATGACTAAAAAGAACAAAATTCAACTTGAAATGTCTTCATCTTCGAAGGAGAAAAAAATTGCACTTGAAATGCGGTGACAAGCTCGTCACACGAAGTGATGGAGTTTCTTGGCAATTCAGTCAACCACTTACATGCTTCTCCCATTAAAGAAAATGGGAACAACCTCAACCAGACCGACTCTTGGGATATGTTCTTGAAGGAAAATGGCCCGCAAACATCAACAAAGTTTTTTATATGAGAATGGGGATCTTTATGAGCCAACTCACCAAAGAACCCTTTCAATTGAAAGAGCTGCAACATGGTGCTTGTAATGTGGAACACAGCGTTCCATTCAGCCGGAGGAAAGCGAATGGCACCAACTCCATCTATGAGGGTCATTAACATTCGGGTCATTGACATCGTTGAGGTTGCCAATGTCATCTAGGTGGCCCACTTGGCTACCATTGCTTCCATTGACACTCATTTCCTCTATTTAAAACAGCAACACACAAACCAAAACTAAAAATAAGTAGATTCAACTATGACTAAAGAGAACAAAATTCAACTTCACCAAAAGAATCTTAAACAACACCACTCCCCGACAACGGCGCCATTTTGATTAACGTTCCAAAGACATTTCAT